>VOQJ01015062.1:10790-23784 GCA_015052665.1 Apistogramma diplotaenia
AAAAAACCTCTACACCTCTTCCCCCCCCCCCCCCAAAAAAAAAAATTTAAAAAAATCCCCTTTCCCCACTTTCTTTGTGGAGCATACAGTATTCACTTCTTTCAAAGCCCTTCGCCACCCAAGTACAGACATTTGAGTGAGTTTATTAGTTCAAAAGGATTATTATTCTAATGTGAAAATGGAACTAATGGTGTGCCAGATGCTTTTTGCACAATTATCTGAGAAAACAAGTCTCAAGACAAGTCATGTGTTATTATTTGGTCATTTCTCAGAGACCCTTCAAAATTGCCCAATTATGTTCTATTAAGGCAAGGCCAACCCTGTCAATCAATGAAGCAGCATTTGCCCCTGCCTTCAAAGACAGTCCACTCAACATTTAATGGCTCTCAGAAGTTTGCGCTGCAGCTACACGAAAGTGTTGCTCAGACTAATAAAGTTTGTTTTTCTCTAAAAGCCCCAAATATACTGTGATAGTTATTGGCACAGATTTTCTTGCTTTGTTTTCTTTTTAAAAGGAGACAGAAGTACCTTGAAATGCTGGTTACTATACACGTCTAGATGAAAATGAAAACCTTTATGGAACATAATATTCATCACATAACACAGTGCCCCCCCATAATGTTTGGGACAAAGACACAGTTTTTGCAGTTTTGCCTCCGTACACCAACAAAGTGGATTGTAAATCGACCAATCAATATGTGATTTTGATTCAAGGAGTTTAAAAAGAAATTCTACATGGACTGTTTAAGTATTACAGCCATTTCTATAAGTTCCCCATTTTCAGAAGTTCTAAATTAATGGCGCAATCAACTGACATGGCCAGGTGAAGCATGCTCCCTTTCTATATCATGGCAAATAAAGCAAACATAATATCTGAAGTTGATTCAAAGTGTTGAATTTAGCCCTTCACCCATAAGGCCCAAAGAGATGTTGGTGCAGATGCTGCACACCATCATTAGGCTGAAAAATAGAAAGAGGCCTATCAGAGAAGCAGCAAAAGCTTTAGAAATCAACTATCTGGTACATGGTTAAAAATAATGAATGCACTGACCAGCTCAACTGCACAAAAAGGCCTGGAAGACTACAAAAGTCAATGAGAGTGCATGATGACAGAATTGTTTCTATGCAGATGGGCCCTCAATCCAGAGGAGTTCATGGTTGACTCAATGACTGCAAGATGCTCAGGAATCTCAGATGTAGCCCATGTTGTCGTTGCATTCCAGTCTCACGTTAGTGGGAATTTCTTGGCCATCCACTCATGGAAAGACTGCGACGTCATGTTAGCACACCTGAATGCTCCAGACCTGAACACTGCGAAAACTTCAGCTTTTATAAAGGTGGTCACACTCACTGATGAGTCCTGTAACAACCTTTTGTGTTAGCTTTTTTAAATCACAAAAAAATCACCCATCTCAAACTGGAGCTCTGTGCTGTAAGCGTTTAACAAGGACATTCAAGTGGGCCAAGTAGGGGAATTTCAAGACAACGAACCCTTGCTTCTTTCTAATAATGAACTGCATATCAACTGTTTTGCCTTGATTTGAGCAACTAGCAATTTTTTGGTCCATGTGTAGCATTTTACTATTCCTGGATACAGTGTGAATCAGAGGCTATGGTGCAAAACAGATATGTAGAAAGGTAGGTTCAGCGTATTAGCCATGCTCAGTCACAGCTCAACACTGAGATAGTAGAGCACAAAAAGGGCAAAATCCTGTGTCAATGTAATTAGAATTGAAAAAAAGTCCACATTAGTCTCTAAAGGTGAAGTACAGAAATGCTTTACTGTAATGACTGCAATGGTTTGTACTTACTAATTTGGTATTTAAAATAATTTTGTGCTCCATTATCATCATGGTTATCATTAACTACTGTGTCTTTTATATATTCTATGCATCAATCCCTCAGCATGACATGCATCTCCTGTCAACCCAAGAATGGCAGACTGCACCACATACGGTTTCCAATTAAGCAACTACGAGACAGAATGATCTGGGATGAGTTTTGAATGAGCTCTATGTGTTTTTTTAAGGTAAACTTAAGAATAAGGCACCATATAAAATGAAGCTTCCTCTATTTTTGGTTTGGCATTAATTTTTGATGCCCTGCCACTACTGATCGTCTGCTGTGCCCGAAAGTCTCATCATCCCCCGCTGTTCCCAGTTTGCTAAAACTTGTGCTAGGTCAGCTCCAAACACATGCACCGCCACTGGGAATTTTTGGCAATCCGCTTGTCACATTTGAGCAAAACATCTGTTGTTTTACTGGCCTGGCCAAACCCATTCTGTCGGAGCGAATTAGGGGAATGGGAAACAGTGTCACCCATGAATCTGACACCATTGCCGTATTGGCTTTTACCATGCATGCAGAATACACTCACGGCATTTCGATTGGAGCTGAGAATATGACACATTCAAGCAGTGCACTTCATATTTTAGCCCAATTTCCATCATAACTAGCATTCTAAAAGTACCAGGTGAATAGTGGGGAGGTTGGGATACGATAAGCCTCTGTGACGTGGCCCAGCACTGCAATCAATCTTATCTCCTAGCATCCCCTTCTCTCCATTTCTCTCTTTGTTTTCATTTCTCAGCGTCCCTCCCTCTTCGTCCTACATCTCCCTCCTTTCTGTCTAACTCTATCTTGCTTGAGAGCTAGCATATGTCTCCAATCATTTCCTCCCAGCCCCCACCCCTTTGCCTTTGCCTTCCCCCTAGATTTCCTCTCTTCCCCTCTGTTTCTTCCCCAGTTACTCCTTCATCTCTCCCAGTTTGACTCGAGCAGTGACTGGTGCAGTTATCAATCACCGAAGCCAAGCCTTGTCAGCGACGACTGAACCCAGAGGCGCCCCTCTCCCCTCACTCTCTCTCCCTCTCTTTATCTGTCTCGGTCTCCTTCCTTTAACAAATTTGTTCCAGTTAATAAGCCCTCCCAAATGACCCCCTCTTCCTAATTAAGCACAGGCAGCATGTAGGGAAATATGATACTTAATTAATGATGAGATAAACTCTCTCCCAAGGCCCCGTCAGAAAACCATGACACCATGTTTGGCGGTTTGAAATCAAATTAATATGCCAAAAGACAGAGAAGAATAACTGATGAGAGATTTCACTCTACCTTTTCCAATTCTTCATCTGACAGAGGAGTGCAGGATTTGGATTTTGAAACCAGTTGATTCAACTTCAGCGGCCAAACAAAGGTCACAATGTGCCACTGAATATAAGTTCAGTTTATCTTTTTTTAAAATATATATAAATACATGTCTTAAAAAGCCCATCTTTCATGTTATGTAAGCTAAAGTTTAGAAGGACACGTTTTAAAACTTTAGTGCACAGGGACATTCAAAAGTTGTTTATGCACTATAGTCCCAAACATTTCTAGACATTGGATGGAGGAGGTACACAAAGGAATAAAGGAACAAAAGCATGTCTATTATGGATGCCACGAGAACCAACCCTCGCGACACTTTTTGATACAAAAATTCTGAAAACGAAGTGGGACCCCTCATCTTCACCATATACATGCTCTCCCTTTGGTCAGATCACCATGGTCTCTGTTTCCATTCCTATGCTGATGACACACAACTCTATCTCAGTAGCAGACCCTCCTCACAGCTCCCCCCACAATTACTCATCAAGGTTTTGTTTAAAATCAAGACCTGGATGTCAATTTAATCTAAGCTTAACAGTAATAAAACAGAACTCTTGGTTGTGGCCCCCAAAGCCCTATTCCAGAAGTTTGGAGATCGACTCTTTGACATAGATGGTTCCTCCATCTCACCATCACGAGACGTTTGCAACCAGGATGTTGATCTTGACTCCACACTTTCATTCCAGACTTATATCAAATCTCTCAAGAAAACAGCCTTTTTTTCTCCAGTGAATGGACATCTCTAGACTTTGGCCTTTACTCACTGACTCTGTAGCAGAAATCTTTATCCATTTCTTTCTCACCACCTGGCTGGACAACTGTAATGGGGTTGTGTTCGGTATCTCCAGCAAAGCCCCGGACAGGCTGCAGTAAGTCCAGAATTCAGCTGCCAAGCTTTAAACTCTGGCCCCACTCGTCCCCACTCTTATAAATCTCCACTAAAGTCATACATTACCTAAAAGTTCATTCTTTTCGCTTATAAATCCCTCAGTGCCTTGGCCTCTCTGTCTCAAATACATCAGACTCTAGCCATGGGTCTGCTCTCTATCCCTCAAACCAGCTTCCATACCTTTGGGGACAGAGCCTTCAGTGTGGCAGCCCCCACCCTCTGGAACTCTGTACCTTCTGAGTTTCCCAACAACCAATCACTGGACTCTTAAAAAAATTTTGAAAATTCACAATGTTCAAAAAGGCCTTTAATCTTTAATTTATTTAGTTATTTACTTAGAAACAAGAAAAAAAACCTGTTTATTTACACTTTGTACAGTGTACTATACAAATCTAAGTCATTATTATTAATAAAGCAATTCTAATGCAAAAACTGGTCTGCAGTATAAACGAAGTCAGTGATGTTCCCTTTATTGCCACCAGATTTCCTCAGAATTTCTTACCTTTTCAGGTCAGCTGTTTAACTTATCCATAAACTGACTATCCTGCCTGTCTCTCACAGCTGACCGCTCCTTTCACTTACACACCTCTTTCCATTTCACCATTGGCCCTGCCACAACATATACTGTGGCACTTTTTCTTGTTCTTCAGTGCTGGTGTTTTTGCTTTTCTTTATCCCCCCCCCGCAACTGCATCCCACCTATCATCAGTAACTGTCCCTCAATGTTTTCTGCATTCAAACCTGTGCAGGTCTGCTTGCCTGCCTATAAGCTTCAGTTAGTCATAATTAAAATCAGTCAACTGCTACTGCCTGCTTGGTGTGTTTGTGCAGTTGGGCCCTCCATCCTGTTCACCTGTACTCTCAACTGTGACACCTTTACTTAGATAATGTGATGAGATAGTGGATAACAAAGAGAGACGCCTGCGTGTGTCTGTTTAGGATGCCTTCAACATCCAGACACAGACATCATAGTCATACAGCACCATCATGAGCTTTTAAATGCCAGTACGTTTAATATGCAAACAATTCAAATATTCAAATTAGTTACAACAAAGACGCTTTCAATCAGAAGTAGCTCTCTCAACAGTACCAACAAAGAATGCAAAAGACACTGACTGACAATAATTTATTCTCTTATCTCATTAGCCTTTATATAATTTCAGCAAACTACAGTTTCTTTAATCATTTCCAACATCTCATTGTTTTACTGTGTTTAAACGAGCTTTAATTAATGGCTGACACAGAAAATCACTTTTAATAATGCATGGATAATATGTGTCCAGAACATATGGTATACTTTATTAATATTTAGCGTCAACTGTCACATTATATCTGACAGATCCTTGCGAAAGTAGGCCATTTTGATGTAGGAGCAGATACGAACAAAGTTATGAGTGATTTGTCAGCTTCTGGCTGATTTTTAAAGATTCATTTATGGCCTTCCAGGAAATAATACGCAGCACTTTCAGAAATCACAGCAATTCTCAGTGAGTAATTTTTAGCACTGATTGGCTATATTTCAATTTAGCAAGTTTCTTCTCTCTACAACAGTTAATTGAATGACTATATATATATACACACTATATCTATATTACTGTATAAGAAAAAATTGTATTTTTTTGTCTCACTCCATCTGGAGATCAGCAGTATGGAAATTTGTGCAAACGGGGAGTTTATATTATGTACATGTTTATGGTGGGGAAGAATAAATGAAAGTGTACGGGGAAGGTGTTTTTAAAGACGTTTGGCCCATGAATTGCCCAATCTAAATATAGATTTTATTTGGAATTTCGGTGACATCACAGGAACAGCTATACCTGCAATAAAAAAAAATTTTCAAAGCAATGATCAAAATCATAAAATAACTGTCTAATTGTAATTACTTTGGTGTTGCAGTGGTCACGTTTACATGGAAGATGCTGACTTTTCTGCACACTCACCAACTGTTCGAGATTATTAACCTTTAAATAAAAAGCTGCATTGTTTCAAACATGCTGGTTGCAGCGGTATGACACAGCTTTAACATTGAAGGCAAACCTCCAGCAACCAGTTGCCAGCCAGTCAGGGAGTATGCATATTTGCAGGTTGCCAGGTTGCCACCAACTGGTCTCTAGACCTGTGTGACTGGCATTGAAAAATCAGCTCCACTGGATTTTGTTACAGTGCACACAGCTATGTGAAAAGGGGGAGAGTGGGAGTGTGGCAGTCGGAAGATTAGATGAACAAAAGCTCTGGGCTTAGCCACTTGGGACCCAGTTGAATGTTTGAGTTTTGTAGAGGTAAAATGTTGGCCTTCTACATGTTAGAACTCATCCATCATACTGATCCTGTCTTGAAAAGTAGTATATTAAATTACAGGACATAGACAGAACTCAAATGTATTTTCCTTCTCATATTGCAACACAGCTCCAAAGCTTTAATACCGAATACAGATCCAGTAAACTGGCTGCCTGTGCTGCTTCTGAGTGCTCACATATTAAGGGTGTCTTTATGACTGTGTTATGAGATCTAGGAACCACAGGTCACACAGTTCATCTGGTCCAGATTATATTACTGAATTTCCACTACACACTACAAGTGTTTCCTTTTTAAAAAATAAAAGCACACAACAGTAATATTTAACACAACACAGGAAAATTTGTTTGGCAGTTGTCCTCAAAAGTAGCCAGCCAAATTCTTACAACGTGTCATTTTGCTGACATGGTAATTATTAAAGAGACTAGTGTAGCTGTAAACTATTTTAACCAAGTCAGGCGCTGTGATTGTCTTGCCACTGGAGCTCCTCGTTGCGGAAATGTGTCTCGACAATGACAACTACATTTTAGCTCTTGTTTCCCCTGATCTTCAAATCAAATTTACACTGACTTCTTTGATATGTGCAGAGTGAGCATTTATATCCCTGTGGACTGTGAGAAAAATAAATAAACCAAAACTATCACATCCACAAACAACTAACAACAAATCTGACATATTTACCATAACAGCCGTTCTGAACTTTGGTCTAAATGAAACACATCCATAAAATAAGTGTTTGTTCTGCACCGTCCTTTGAAGTTGGATTTGTTTTTGCTCTTTAATGATTTCTTTCTTCTGATGATGATGGAAGCCGTGCTGACACCTTCTTTTGCTTCATCAAGTTCCGCTGCACAATTACATGAATTTACTTTCAATAAATTACCATCTTTGCATACATCAGTCAAATCATCCAGCTGAGGCATTCGCAAACAATATGCATTATTAATTTCATTGTCAGTGTTTATTTGGTTAACTTGTAACCGACTTGGACAGCCCATTGCCTTGATGATGTATTTAAAAGCATCAGGGTCGGCTTTTTAAAAGGAAATCAGGGGATGACATGCTTCCACACACCACTTCGCTCCCCGCTGAGGCCACTGAGGGAAAAAGACTGAACTCCAGTGAAAGACCAATCAAAAACTCAAAAGATGCATCGTGAGCTGCTGCAGTCAAAACAACAGAATCAGGAAGATCATCCACATCACAGCGATTCTCAGTGAGTGGTTGTTAGCACTGATTGACTATATTTCAATTTAACAAGTTTCTTCTGTCTACAACAGTTAATTGAATGAATATATTGTATTCATAAAAGAGAGCAAAAACAAAAACAAGAGCAAAGAAGTTGAGTTAGGAACGATCTCTCATTAAGGATTTAAGAGTTCAGTGATTTCAAGCATGTCAGTCATGGATCTAAATGAGGATGAGAACTAAAAGTTCATTGGAATATTTTTTAAACTTCTTTCAAAGACTTAATATTGAGCGCAGTTTACTGTCAGTGCATTGTACATAGCCCGTGAATACTATACTGTACAGGAATGCCATAAGATGAAGAGTGAAAGCTGGGACACGGAAAGTTTAGAAGAATGGCGCATTCCGAATAGACATGTCTGCTAATGCCAGGAAAAACAGCTAGTGAAGACAAATCAGAGTGATGTAGCACCTTCTGAAAGTGCCATGTTGCAGCCATCCATTTAGCCCTGAGGGCACCTGGAGGGTGCTGCAATGGCACCTCTCATCTGCCATCTAACTATCATCCCAGATGACAGCTCTTAGATACACTTCCAGCGAAATTCCAATCTCTTGCACCATCTTACGCAGAGCAAAAAAACAAGAGCAGACGAAGGTGGGTGGGGTGCACCATCTTGCAAACATTTCACATAATTAGATTACAGCAGTCCTAATTAAAATAGGATCAAGTGGTTTTGTAAAATGCCGATAAGTTGGAACAGGCGTGAAGAGTGAGTCAAGAAATATATAGCTTCAAAAGCATTTCAAGTCTTTGATGAAAGAACAAACAATGCAAATGATACACAGTAATATGCGCTATGTTATTTGTGTAGTACAGCAACAAAACCCACAGATGCTCCATTTAGTTGAATGTAAAACACAAAAAAATTCCCAGTGGAGAAGCAAGATCAAACTCATTCAGTTTTCAGCTCTGAAGGTATGCATGTGGCCAGTACTGCAAACAGGAGACTGTACTGCTCTGCACTTTTGTTCTTAAGTTGTGTAATTGGCTTTTCTTCTTCTTTCCAGTGTCATGTTTTATGTCATGGCACAAACACTTGATTCTACAGTGGATGAGCGCCTGGCAACAGCAGCTTTATCTGCGACACCTAATGATGGCATCCACCTGCTGTTTTATGGTCACAGCTGGAGCAGTGTAGCTCCCATTTGGCCCAAGTGCACAATCTCTCTTTCTCTTCTCCTGTCTCCCGGTGCCATATACTTTGCTTCCTTTTTTCTTATTCTATCCTTCGCTCTCATCAGGTTCTCGCATTTTCCAGCTTAGTTGTACCCACCTCACTCTCACTTTCCTCTTTTTCCCCCCACCTTCATCTACCTCTGTATTTTACGCCCTTCTTCCACTTCCCCTTCTTCTCTTTGTGCCTCATTGCCCTGATGTTCTTTTTATGGTCAACAGCCACGAGCTCCTCATCTGAGCTAGTCTGGCCTCATGTGCTTCAGGAAGGGATGAGTAGATGTGGGGGTGAAGGCCCACGAGGTGCCCAAAGAGCCAAATTTCTGCACAATATGTCACCCAGCTGCCTGATGACCTCGACCATTCAACCTTGCAGGGCTCTGACTGTGCATCTTCATCCCGAGGGTAACTGCAACATGAAGGCAATATGTCTTTTTCATACTGCAAAAACGTCCAATGTCATTATCACACGACTCACACATGGAACCAGGACAGTCAGGAATATTCCACGAAGCCATATTCTTAAAAATGTAATGTAATGTGCTTGCAGATGAGATAGCATAGGGATACATTTGAAACTAATTCACAAAATAAATTTTGTGCATTTAGCCATTGTTAGATTCAAATCGTCACTAGTCTAACCTTTATATGGACAAAGAAAGAAATCCATAGTGATGAGTCCTCGGGGAGTTACCGCTTACCTGTGAGGTTTTCCTCTTGCTCTGCAGCACATGGAAGCACAAGTTGATTTTTTTGGTTCAGATGAGTCTAATCAACCTCCCCAACCTCGTTTTCCATGAAAAAGTTAGGCTAAAGCACCAACATAAGCTGAGAAGTTGACAACCCTGCGAACAAATTGGAACATCTATCGACCAAGTTTCCTTTCAGGGTGAACAATATAGGAGCATGTTATATTCATATGTAAATAAGGAAGTGTTCAATCGGTAGCGCTGCCCCCTAGTGACACAAAAAATTAAGCAAATGCACGTTTAAATGTTAAAATCATCAAGCCAGTGTGTGTAAAATGCCCATCAAAATGTAACAATTATTTGTGTAATTTAACTGAAACAGCTCCATGTTTTATGTAACCACAATCATTTGTATACTGAAATAAGGTGGAAGATCAATAAAAATATAATGAACAACAGGGCTACGTGTCATCTGGATGTTGGTACAGCCACTGTTTGACATTTATAGCAAGTATTCATTATGTAAGGCATCAAGGGGAAAAAAAGCAGAGGTAGAAGTAGACATATGTAGTATTAAACGTGCAATCCCAACCACTGATGTTCCAGGACAGCAGAGGTACACTGAATGACTGAGCATCTCTTCCTCGAGGAACTGCTGCCTGCGTTTTGACTGATAACCTAATTTCTCGGCCTAGCATTTCAAAGCCTTGTCGGACACGTTCAGTCTGCTCTGCCGTTCTCCAACGACAGACCCGTGGAGGAAACTCTCAATATCCACATACACGAATAAAGACAAGGACTCTACTTAAGGATCACTGAACAGCAAGAAATCTTTCAATGATCTTCCAGTCAAATTTTAAAACAACAAGTCTCACCTTACTTCCCTCTTTATCCCCTGCCATGATTCTCATTTCCAGCTCAATCGAGAAACCCTCAATTGACCAGATTGCAGACAGGTGATCCTCCAAGGAACCTCATAAGCAGGTGTTTCTAGACAACTTTTCTGACTGAGGAAGATAGGAGTTTGGACTAAAAATAGGAGAATCAAATCATTTCTAAGAGACAAGCTGAAATTACTCAACAGCAGAAGGGGGAAAAAAATCATCATCGCAGCTCAGGCCCGTCAAAACCCAAGATGTCCTCAGAGAGAGGCTCTTGCTTGACAACATGTCAATATCACTTTGAGTGCTTCTCTGCGAACATAGCTCTTTGGGAAATCTCATTTACTTCAACAGCTTTACACACACACACACACACAGAAAGATAGTGAACATTTGACGAATGCAAGAAAGAACAGAGCCGAGCAGTTGATCTTTGAGACCGAAGACGATTTAAAAAAAAAAAACAAAAAGAAAAAGGTAAGACAACACTTCTTTGTTGATCACTGTCAATGCGTTTACTGGACCAGACGGTGTTGTCTAACTTTCGGCAGCTAACACCCATCTGTCTGAGATCTTACGTTCAGCGGAAAGAAATCGCTCTCCTTGAGTTTAGCCCCCAGTTCGTCTTCCTCTTAAATCTGTCACTCACACCTCTCAGAAGCTGACAGGATGATTGAATACAAACCCACATTAACAGTGACAACTTCAGCCTCAGTTAAGCAAACCTGAGCAAACAGAGCATTGTGGTGGGCAGGCACAAAATGCAGATGCAGCCCTCAGTCACTCTGCAGGCGTATGAGCATAACAGAAAAAGCATGAAATTTAACAAAGACACAACTTGAGTTTTTTTTAAATATATATTAATTCCTCAGATATCAGTGGCTTCAAACCTCCACAGTTATATTTATAAATAAAGGGCAGTACAGTTGGTAATGTGAACAAGGAGCTCCTTTTATTACCAAGAACTGCACGAGTGAATATGCAATATTGTAGCATGTCTTGCAATTTCCATATTTAGCTCCACATCCTTAGGTGTTTCTCTCAGTCTCCAGGGGCGACAGCCACTCTTGAGTGTGATTTGTCCCAGAGGCTGTTACACCTGCTGAATAAACATGAGCCTAATCCTCCTTCCGCTACACTTGTAAGGGGTCAAAGTTCGCATTTAGAAGAACAGCAAATCCACTTATAATCAAACCTGTTTTGAGAGTAGTCCTTACGTACCTATTAGTCAGATTTCCCCATGTATACATCACATGGCAGAATTCAACTTACCTACTTATCTTTACTTACCTTTCTTTCACTAATCAGTATTTCTGCCATTTTTTTCCCTCATTAATTTTTTTTCCCTGAATAAAAGGATCTTCTATTTCTTTAATCTTGTGTCTGCCTGTCAAAGATGTATATCAAATATTTCCCATCAGTGGATTTTCCTTGTAACATGCTGTGTTCTAAAAACATACTTATACTCATAAAGGTGGAAAAAGTGACAAACTGTGCAAACAAAAGTGCCCAGCGTACTGTTGGCTTGCATCGTGCCTATATGGCTTATCGAAATAGAATATGCAACTTGCAACTTGTTAAGATGCTAAGTAATCTATTTTTTATGCAAAAGTTGAAAACACAAATTTTTTAAATCTAAGATTTAACATTTGCTGATTGGCCGTGTTGTGGTTGACATTTAAATAACATTTATTTAAAATGAAAAAAAAAATCGTACCCAATATGATTTGAAAAATAATTTCCTCTGGTAGTAATTAACGACAAGCAGAACACTTTAAAAACGGCCACTTAATTAGGTACACTTGCTCAACTGCTTGTTAACGTAAATGTCTAATCAGCCACATGGCACCAGCTCGATACATGTCGACTTGGTCATGACAATCTGCTGAAGCTGAAGCTGAGCAGAAGACCATGGCAGGTGCCACTCCTGTCCACAGTTTGCACTGGCTCACCAAAACCGGACAATAAGAGATTGTAAAAAAACACTTCTGATCTGGCAGGGTTTACATTTGGCATGAACATGAAAGCATCCTGTCTTGTGTCAATGGTTCAGGCTGCTGCTGCTGCTGCTGCTGGTGTAATGATGTGGGGCACATTTCCTTGGCACACTTTGGGTCCATTAGTACCAGCTGAGCATCGTTTAAACACCACAGCCTACCTGAGTATTGTTGTAAACCATTTGCATCCCTTTATGACCACAGTGTACCCATCGTCTGGCTGCTTCCAGCAGGATAACGCACCATTTCACAAAGCTTAAATCATCTTTCTTGAAAATGACAATGAGTTCACTGTACTCAAATGGCCTCCAAAGTCACCAGATCTGGATCCAATACAGCACCTTTGGGATGCGGTGGAACAGGAGATTCATGTCATGGATGTGTGATGCTATCATGTCAATATGGACCAAAATCTCTGAGGGATGTTTCCAGCACCTTGTTGAATTTTTGCTATGTAGAATTAAGAGAGTTCAGAAGACAAAAGGAGGGTCAAGTAGGGACTTAAACGTGTCTGGTGAGTGTATGTATATATGCATGTGTTAATAAATTGTTCAGAATTTACACAGGTAGAACAGCAGTGCTTATGGTTTATGTTAAGGTCAGACAACTCTTAAGGTTGCAAAAAATCCTTTCAGAATTTTTAAGAAAATATAACTTCCTGTGTGAAAAATGCA
>VOQJ01015063.1:10328-22312 GCA_015052665.1 Apistogramma diplotaenia
TCACCCAGTAGTACTATTACTACTACTTATATGCCACTACTGAAATAATAATAATAATAATAATAATAATAATAATAATAATAATAATAATAATAATACATTTTCTCGGCTCGAATGTGCAAAGCGCTTAATCACCTCTCGGACACTTTAATTTTAAGGCCATTATCCATCTTAACAAAAAGACATTTTCACTTTCTCCCTTTTTATTCAAAACTTAGTTAATCATTAACGATGAGGAAGAATCTACCTGTCTTAATCCATCACTGACCCAGAAACCCCCAGGATCTCAAAGAACTCCTTTACCATCGCAGCTGCCGGCTTTTGGTTTTAATCCGGAACGTTCAGCTGATAAATGTAAACTAACCATTGGAAGCTGACGTGGATGGCACGCTGTTGCGTAATGCTGAGTCTCAGTGTATTATTAGAAGACTGTGGGTGTAAAATAGTACACGGGTCATTTTGTTTTCATGATATGAATGAATAAAACTGTAGCTGAGTGAAAAATCCCTGTGCCCGTCATTATTGGGATGTTTGGAAACGCTTTGGTGTGTTGGGGTAATGGCTTTGCATGCGGCTGTGCCAAGTTTACAGAGCTGATTCGTATGGCTGTTGTCAGGCCAGCCCAGGTCTCCGCTGCTGCTTATCTTAGCTGCTGTTTCACACTGTGATTGCTATAATTTATGGCCGTCATTAAAGACGCCATCATCACCACGGCAAATGTTTGATTTCAATCTTGTTGTGGGTAAAAATCTCCGCGGCTGCTGGCAACGCAAGTTTAAGGACTATATGTGCGTTTAAGTGCCTCACAAAGAACAACTAAATAAACCTCCATCCAAGTGTTTCGCTGATTATAGTTTACAACTACGTGCATTTCCTTCTTAATAATAATTTTTAGGCATTTGTCATTGGTAAATTATATTTTTATAAGCAAACTGATTTTTCCAGAGCCCTTTATTTACCACTCTGGCTCTTTCCTGTTTTTGGGCCCCTCTGGGTGTTAAATATAATTCAAAATTCGTTAGCTCTTGACTAACAGTCTCGGTAACCTCCTGTAAGAGGAGCCAGTATATTTTACAGCATGAAAGGGATTTTCCAAACGCTCCTAAAAAAAAGGCAGCGCGTTCTTGAGGATTCCGCGACTCATTCTTTGACCTTGACGTGTTTCTCTTTTGCTGCTCAAAAGCTAGGTTAGCCTTCGCTGCCTTCAAGTCTCCATTGTTCGGCTGCCGTCGGCTCAGCATTGGTAGAAGGATTCCAGCGATCTATTGTTGCAGCCCAGTCGGCCTCACGGCGGGGGCTTCTGTCAGATCCTCGTTTCTCTCCCCTTCTGTTCTCGTTGCCTCATCGCCATCGTTCTCCATTTTTTTTATATTTATTTCTCTGTTTTTCTTTTCGCTCTGTTCTTGGCTACATTACCGGATCACTTTCTGTCTCCTAAATAAGTAATATAAATCTCCTTCTAATCGAATTACACCGCTACAGCACCAAAATCTTCTTAATGGGATAAAAAGAAGGCGCGCGTTTGGGTAATTGAGTCCAAGTAAAATATTTAATTCTGATTTTTATTATACTATAGAGGTGGGAGAAAAGCGTGTCCCATATTTAGTTTTGGGTTTCTAGACGCCTAACAGGATGTCTAATTATCAAAGAAACAAATTTGGCGTGATTTGTTCCCACTGACGCAGTTGGCAGGCAGTCATTGCGACTGTTAAATGCTTAGTTTAGCTTCAGGACTGGCGTGAATATGACACCGAAACAAGAGAAATCAACTCCTCCGCGGAGCGCTATATATCTGATAAATTATTCCCATGCTTTACGCCGCCATCATCGTGCATTTCCTATTGCTGGAAACACTGAAATATAGCGCAGTCTGAAATGTAAGACAGCGCAGCGGAAGTAATTCCGCTCCTTTTGTCGGCTGACGGCGAGCTGAGAAAGAGATGACAGTGAGGAATAACGAAGAAAGTGTGTGAGGCGTGCAGTCATTTTTAAAACACGAACACAGTCGGTGACAATCATCTTTTATCGGCCTCTCTCCGTGTGTCTGCCCCGGGCCTCCCCTGCTTCACCGTACACACCAACCTGCAAAGGGAAACACTCAGAAGTCAACACGAGTGTTTTCCTTTTCTTTTTCTACTTCATTTGGACTCCTGCGTGCATGCACGGGCCCGGGAACGAAAAGCGCCCTCACCGGCGCGCCGCACCACCACCGCCTAACACCTCCAGCCGGAACAACGCGGCACGTGATTCATTAAATAATTAATGCAGAGGTTGTAGAATGAATATGTATTCGTCAGGAACATAACGGCAAGACGTGCTGCTGGTCCTGACGTGGAAAATTCAACTGTCCTTTCACACACACACACACACACACACACACGCACACACACACACACACACACACACACACACCTCCCGCCCCAGAGTGGGAGAGAGAGAGAAAAAAGAGAGAGGGGGGAGAAGAGGAGACACCAAGAAACGCCAACAGAGAGAGAGAGAGAGAGAGAGAGAGAGAAAGAGAAAGAGAAAAGAGAGAAGGAGGCTGCAATAAAACAAATTTGGACGGGCGTGTATCTTGCGGGTCGTTGTGGACACCGTGAGTATTGCGGAAGGAAGGGAACTGCATGGGGGAAAACCACACTCCTTCTTCCTCATCTTCTACGCCGCTGCACCGCCTTCTCCCGCATCCCTCTCTGTGAATCATAGGCTACTTTCACATCGTGGTAAATATTGCCCCCAAAATACTCGTCTTTCGCCATGTTTTTTTTTTTTTTATGTCGTGCATGTTTCGGTCGTGTTGTTTACACATCACCCCCCACCTATCATCATCACCATCAGCCATTGTTTATGGGTTGTAGCGTGATGCCGAGCAGCCTGAAACCCAGGGAGGGAGAGAGAGAGGTGCGAAGCTAGCCGATGGCTGTTTATATTTTAAGAAACACTTGGATATTCTTCTCCATCTTTCTCCCATCACTTCATGTCCTCTTCTACATCTCTCTCTATCTGCCTGACTCTCTGTCCATCCCTCCCTCCCTCCCTCCCTCCCTCTCTCTCTCTCTCCCCCCTCTCCCTCTCCCTCTCTCGTCCCCCTCTCTCTCCCAGCCAGCTACTTCTCTTGATTTATAGTGCGGCATGGTGTCAGCGTGCGGCCGGGGCTGCCGTTGTGTGTTTGTGAGGGAGCGCTGTTGTTTACGGCGCTGCCCGCGATAAATCATGTTTTCCTCCGTTGCATGGGAGACAGTGGGGGGAAAATGACGGTCGATGGACCGATGATACACGGGAACGAGGAAGTAGAGGAGGAAGAGTTCACGCCACGGCTGAGCCACTCGCTCCTCTTTCCTCCTGTTTGTGCTCCGTTTTCTCTGCCTCTTTCTCCGCCTTCTCTGCCCTGACTCACACCCTCTGAATTCTTTTCCTCTTTTTTTCTTTTGCTTTTGTTTGTACATTTGATTATTACTCAGAGCGTTTTCTCTCTTTTTCTGGCCACGGTGTCAGGATCTGGCTGTAGCTCTGTCAGTATCTGGCTGTAGCTCTCGGGTCTTGAATTACTGCGACGACCAATTAACGGAAGATTTGTTTAAATTTGGCACACCGGGGCACGGCTCAGCATGAAATCTCATAAAAAAGGACCTATCGGCCAGGAAAAGCTCATCTATGTAGCCGGGAGGCGTGAATGAATCCAAGTAACTCAACCAGGGAAGCCGGGCTAAAGATGTAAACGACGCCGGGTGCCTTCTCGAACTCCATTAGGCCCCTGGTTTAGAGTGAAACGTAATGATTAAGTTGCTTTCTGCACTGAATGAGGCCATTCACTGAAGATCAGCTCTGCTTTGGGATTCTTATACACCAACTGCATCTTGCTACACATGTTAAATTCTCCGCTCTTAGTAATACGAGGCGCTTCTGTGGCACCCACTTTAACTTTATACAAAAAAGTTTTTTTTCTCTCATTTCCTCTTTTTCCTCCTTTTCTCCGGATGCCCGTCAGAATGGAGCTGCTCGCCATTATACACGTCAGAGCTCTTGTCTCTCCCTCCACCGTGAATCTGACATTCTTCTGTGGGTGAGGAAAATAAGATGCAGACATGGGAGGACACCCCTCTCCTTCTTTTCTATTCTTCCCATCCATATTTACAGTCACACGTGACCGATATCAGCTGGGTTGCATTTTCGTGTGCCCTCTGGTAATGGAAAGCGAGACAGTTTGCAAGACATTGAGAGCTATAGTTGTTCCATTTTTAGTCTTTGCCATTGCCAGTAGAAATGTGTGTGTGCATGCGTGTGTGTGTGTGTGTGTGTGGTGAGGGGAGGGGACCGGGGTAGGTAAATGGAATTTCATCTGCTAACCTCATAACTCACAATAGCACTACAGTGTGTGAGCTTGCTGTTGTTTTGGTGTGATACATCTGCTGCATGCACACAATGAACTGCAGAACTAATTTATAGGTTTTAATGTTATCAATACTAGTCTTATTAATATTTTTATTACAAATTAAAAAAATAGGAGGGTTGGATATCATTCGAAAAGATGGATGGGCTCCCGGAATTGTTTAACAATTAAGGCTCTCTCACATCCTGATCGTGGCTCTCCCCCCACACCGCGTCTCGGTTGTCTCCCTGCTTGGCCATCAGCAGCAGTGTAAACCTTAGCTTAACCAAATTAGAGTCTCTCCTCCGGCCTCCCATCACACAATAACGGCAGCAGGAGCAAGAGGCGGCGCTTTTCAAGATGTGTATTCCTGCTGCCCTATGAAAGCAACATACATATAAATATATAAAACGCCAGTGAGGCCACAGACACCGTGTACAGGAAGTGCGCTCACAGGGAAACACACTTGATGGTAAAATTGAAGCAAATCTCAGCTCTCGCTGGCTGCTGCTTTAGAGAAGTGCTTGGTTTATCTCAGTTTATCTCAGTCATGTGTCCACAGTTACGCATGTTTGGTCTGGTAAGATAGTTCCAGCACAAACTCATCTGAAAGAGTTGGAGTATTTGAAATGGTGTTGAGAAATGATATCACTTCCTATCTGACACCCATTATAGCTGCTGCTGCTGAGGTTGTGAGACCTCCCTGTGTTCAGTTTTTCTTGTATTTATACAACCTCGTGTTTTATCATACAAATGTGCAAAAAAAAAAAAAGCATTAATGTGTTACTGAGCCGCGCAGTCAACTGAAAGACCACAAATAACTGACGCAAAAATTAATGTTTACAACGAAACGTGCTGCAGGGCGATGGTCACCCTGGCAACTTATTTTGCAGTAAATAAAAGAGGCAGCTAAAATGTTATTGGCATATAAATATGGCTTTGTGTACGGTTGAGCTTTCCACTTTATAATTGCCACGGTCAGAAAAATAAAGACATAGAAATAGAACAATGGCACAGTTATTTATAGCTAATATAAACTTTGCCTTACTTACAGAACACGTTTAAATATCTCGGGAATTGTGATACTCGGATGGTAAATGGACTGGTTCTGGGAAAGCGCTTTTCTACTCAAGCACTCAAATCGTTTTTTACAGCATGTCTTCAATCACACAGTCAAGCACTTTGTGCCACATCTACGTGTTTCTATCTAACGTTCATACAGAGTCACACAAACGCATAGGAAGCACCTCGACGTTCAATATTTTGCCCGGGGACACTTTGGGCATGCAGGCTGGAGCAGCCAGAGATTGAACCACCAACCTTCCTGTTAGCAGAGTTGGAGGCACCTCGAGCGAGCCCGATCTCACGTAGGCTGCAACCTTGTTTTTAATGAGAGCAACTTTTCTAAGTACCAGTGCATGATATGTTTAAAAGACAAGAGTGTGTTTATTTATTTATTGCTGTGAATGTGAAAATCGTGTTTCTTGGGTCGCTTTTCCGTCCCACGTTTCTGTTAACACCCACCGTGACTGAAGCCTCCTTTTATTGCATCTGGTCAAAGACGAAGTATAGTCCTACTCATCTTAAAGACACGCAGCAGCAAGCAGGCACAAGAAACGACCTCACACAAGGCACATCCTCCCACTCAGTGCTGGGAAGGGCAGCCATGTTAACTGCTCCACTCTTCTTTTCCTGTAGCAGGAAAAAAAATCTCGCTACGATCATTCTTGTGAAAAAACAGCAACGATTCTTTTAAAATTTGTATTTAAATATTTATTTTCATCTTTAGAGCCTGATTACATTTAATAGACTTATAGTAGTCATGTGTAAGCGTAATAAAGCGATACTTAACATTCCTTCTGAAGCAAATTCAGAACAGAAAACTGCGAAACCAAAAAAAAGTATATGTGACAGACATCAGTGCGGAGGCAGAGTGTACTTATGTAAAAAAAAAATGCTATGTCCACATTTAAAATACATGATAATAATGTTTATGTAAAATAGTATATTAATCCAAATAAAGGAGCAGGATTGTCCGGTTGAAAAGTGCTGAAAATGTTTCCCACTTCCAGGAGAAAACCGGTCTGTAGTGTTCAGTTTGACGCGGAGTGATTTCAATTAACGTTTTATTTATTTATTTTTTCAATCTCCTTTCAATTTTATTTTTAAACACATAATGCCGAAAAGACATTTGCAGATACTCAAATGACTAAAGCGAAAATGTAAGCGACTGAAGCAAAAAAGAAAGAAGGAGAGAGAGCGGTTCATTGGCACGGGGATTCCTCGAAAACAGTGAAAACATAAATCCGAGGACCACTTGGCCTCATAAATCTGCAGCCGCTGGACGTTAACGAGCGAGAGATTTAGCGTGGGAAAAAAATCATGTTTGCAAAAAGCGGCAATATCCCTTTAAAGCAGCAACAGCAGTTTAGAAACGCGCTGATTTATTACAACATAAACCCGTGACTATCTAATATAACATTACTATTATTATTATTATTTTTATTCAGCCTGAAAAGCCATATTTCTTACTGGCCGGAGTTATCCAATCTCGTGCTGCGCGTGTGCTTCCAGAGTTGTTTCCTGCGCGGAGATGATTTTACCCTTTGGAAAATAAATCAATAAGAAGCCTCGTGCTAATTCATAATCGTCTGCGTGAGGGCAGTGACTCAAAACTCATGAAAAGAGTGACACGCTGAAACCACATCCAGAGCCCCGAGCTGCATTTTTCCTCCTTCCCGCTCCCATTTAAACAGGACCGGAGAGCCCGAGCTGCTGAGCGGACATGTTTCCACGAGGAACGCAGGGCGCGAGCCTGTTTCCTTTCTCGGGTCTCCCTCTTTCATCAGAGAGGCTGCAAACTAAAAAATACCGGCTTTGCTTTCGTGTAATTGAACTTCTCTCTCCTATACGCTCTCTCTCTCGCTCTCTTTATCTCTCATTGTGCGCGTGCAGAGGGCAAGTCTATATGCGTGGGCAGATGATAGAATTGCACATACGGGGGTCAGAAGGAAATCAAAGCCAAGTGCATCAGGACAGAAAATGCTGTTTTACACAACAGGATGTCCGAAATGTCCCCACATCTGTGTGTCATTGTTCCAGTCAGAAAAACGGACTGTAACCACCAGTACGTCACATCAACATCATCGATCTGAACCCATAAATATGTTCGCTGGTTGTATGTATTTTTGAGCGCTATTTTCCAACATTAATAATGAATATATCAGAGGTCTTATAGTAAATGCACGCAGAATAAAATCACCCATTCAGCGTGTAAAGCCAAGCGAGGTGGAAATGTTTCCCTGTGTGAACGCACAGGTCAAATCACAGCGGAATTTCTGCTCTCTCGACCTCCTTCTCCCTCTTCCTCTCCTCTGATCGCACTCAGTTTGACGCCATGTAATAACCAACATCTGGCCTGCGCGCAGGCAGGACGAACAGGCAGGTCACGGTGAACCTTGCTAACCCCTCTGGCGCACCTTAACCACACTCCCCTATTGGACAGGAACAAAACCAGAACTCTCTTTTCGCCCTCCCAGACACCCCAGGTTGTCTAGCTTGTCAGCCCGCAGCCTCCTTCATGAACAGTTCACAGTGTCAAATCGCCTGTCCAGAAAAGCTGGGGCCAGCGAAAGAACAAAGCGATGCTCCACCGGTAACTAGAAGCAGTTGTAATGCGCCTGAAGATAACGGTTTGCGACTTAACCGTAGATTGCTTTCGTCTGCAGAGGGTGCAGGTCACCAGGGTTGCTCAGTGTTACTAGTTAGAGCAGCAAAAAATAAAAAAATAAAACGCCAAAAAGTCCAGGTGGATTTGGCTAGCTTTGACCCAAAGAGAGTGAGGGAAGAAAAAGACAGTGAAGCGCAAAGGAGGACTGAGCTCTTCTCTTTTTAGTGCACGGAGAGGGGAGGAAAGAAAGGGGAAGAGACGCCAAAGGGCAGCCCAGGGAATACGGCGTCACCCTAAATCCAGCAACGATCTGGCCGCTTTTGTTTGCAAGTCTCGCTCAGAACGTAGGCCCACCGGACCTCGTGGACTCTCCCAAACGTTAGTCGGGTGGACAGCGTCAGCAGAGAAAAGCGTGAGCCCTGGATGTGTCGCTGGCCAGGCACGCACCAGTCCGCTACAAGGGCAGTTTTACAGCACAGGCGGAGGGGGTGAGCGCGTGCACGAGGTGTGTTTTTTAGGGTAAAGTAGCACCGCGAGCCCTAGACCAAGCAGTCTCCGTCAGCCCGTCTGCTGTAGGTAGGCTTGACTGCTGGAGATTTATAGCAGAGCCGCTCCAGATTTATATCTTTTCCCAAACCGGCCGTGCAAACGCTTGGCGTCTCCTTTACGCCGTGTCACAGAAGCGCTATAATGAGCTCACTGGTGCTATAACACCAGGCAACGGTGCAGTTTAAACGTCGGTTTTAATTGGTATAAATTATATTTTAGTGCCATTTCGGACTCCAACCTCTAGGATCGACTACGTGTATTTAGGTACAATTAATTTAAAAAAATACGCCCAGGGCTTTCCGAGAGGATTCAGTGGTCATCCTAACTGCAGCCAGTGTGTCCGTCCGTGTCCAAAACAGACTGCAACCCGGGGAAAAAACGAACACCAGGAGGATATCCATCTGGAAAGACACGCCAAGAGAGCAGGTAAGTTCTGTCGGGCTGCTTCTTGCTCACTGTCCCGGTGCTTGTTCCCGAGGCGTCCCCATTCCACACACTCCACCGCTCGACATGTCATTAATTATCTGTTGTGTGACCGCGGTCTTTCTCAAACACGCACAGGCATCCACGGGGTGAAACCGCATGCAAGCTCTATTGCTAGCCAAAGCTTCTTTTTTTTTTTTTCCTCTTCTGTGACCGCGTGCGCGCGCGTGTTTGTGAAGGCAACTGAAGATGGATGCCTCTGAACTGGTAACAGAAAATAAGGCGAAAAAGGCGCCACACCGAGTTCTGTCTCCCTCTTTCTACACCTCCCTGCCCCCCCCCTTCCTCCTCATTTGAAAAGAAGTTTACCTGCTAAGTGAGGCGTTAGTATGTGCGCGCACGTGTGCGTGACACAGAGAGAACGAGTCCCCGTGAAAAGGGACAGGATTGAAAGGTTTAAACAAGAAAGATGGATGCTAGCAACGCCGTGATTTTGGATAGTGTGCAGATTACTTACTGCCAACCATTCGGCACAACGAAAACAGGTTTAAACTCCAACCAGATCTAAACGAAGTGCTTATAAATAGAAATCGAATTAGGAGAAATCTACAGTGACTGCAAACATAAACGCACGCGCCTTTCTTCCAGCTAATGTGTTGTGTTTCTCTTCTTTACACAAAGAAGCAGCACTGCGTCCATTTATTGGGATATGAAAACACCATAAACAAAACAGGATTATAATCAAATTATGCATTGGCTGAGGTGAGGAATTAAGGTCCATAAAAAAGTGCATTAAATATAGATTTACCATGCAGCAACCACATCTCACACCACTCAATGCAATTATTGTGAAAGAATAAGATTTCAGAGTTTAAACTAGCTTTTTTCATTTATGTAGTTCCTATATATTGTTTATGAACTGCAGATATAATAACTTTTAGAATGGTCTCAACACTTGTGCAGCCATACAGGGAAAACATGTAGAAAAAAGTCCATTAATATATGAAAAAAGGGGACTAGATCTCAAAAGGGCATTACTATTATTATTATTATTATTATTATTATTATTATTTCTACTATTAAAGAGAAGCACTTAAAGGTCAGGTATAAGAAGAGCTTTTGCTCACCTCCCACTGGTAAGGAAAGAAACAGAGAAAAGTGCTGCCTAACAATCCTTGCTTGTTTATTTAATTTAATCAAATTTAAAAATTGCCATATTCCAAAATACTGACATCAGGCCCCCGGTCCCCGCAGCTCTCAGAGTGAAGCTGTGCTGTTCTAAAACAGTTAAAGCTGGACTTTTTACAGGGATAGCAGCATATTTATTAGATTTAAAATCACACAAATAAGGATTCTGAGAAATCACAGCTCAGCAGCCATATTGCAAGAAGACATATTGTAATTTCAGAAGGTCATGAGCCAAAACAGGTCAGGAAACATGTCCCTGATATGTACTTTATGCCATCTCAAGTAATACTGGCAGGCTCCTCTGGACTGACCTTGGAGTTTTTTGTTGCTTACTTCTGGGCACTGAGACTTTAAAGTTATGAAAATCCCACAGCAAGTCCAACACAGCTGTGATTTAATCGATTTTTTCATGTATCACTGACAAGCTATGGGCAAAACACCAATCAGAGTAAAATAGTAGGGGCAAGCACACCTAACACTGTTTCAGTGTATAAAGGCTGACAGGTCTGGCCGAGATCCACAGAGCCGTAACAGTGCTGTCTGCTGCTCGGGCCAAGCAGCCCGATTATATTACAATCACTGGCTTCTTTTTTCTGAAGCATGTGTCATCAGAGGACGATGTTGTCAGGAAATGGATGCAGGCCTGTTAGAGTGTCGCAGGTTGTTCAACACTCAGTGTAATGAGGTTTCAAATCTATATAATAACAACTTGGGAAAATCCATCTTTAAGGCTCCGCCAAACCACAAATTACTACAGACACACATCACTGAATGTTCTCGTCCTCGGATGGAGTTACTCTCAAATGTAGGAAATGATCGTTTCTGACCAACAGGCACCCACAATGGCTGCACGTCTGGTCAGATGAACAATAAGAGACTCTTGGAAAACAGGAGAGCCAAACCCCGTGTTTCTCCGCCTCCAACCCTTAAAAATCCAAACGCTGGTGGAATTCTACAAGTGGCAACATTGTACTCGGTATAAATAAATAACCCATGTGCGTCCGTGTGCGTTAAATATTGATGTAGTACAAAACTCTCAATATTTTAGGCTTGTGGTGGTGGACTGCACAACCCCACCACCACCTCCCACCCACCCATACTTCAGGATTTAACTGGCGAGCCTCGTTTATGTTTTTTTTTTTGTACAAATTGACATTTGCTGTGACTGTAAAGTCCTCAGAGAGAAGCTTGGCAGCAAACTGAACTGAAAAATTATAATAATAAAAAAATACTAAATATAACTAAGTTCCCCATTTTTGATTTCAGGAACATTCTCTTAAATAAATGAAAACCTCAAAAACTACACGTGCGCTCAAACTCAATTTTGAAATATATTTACTATTTAGAGGTGAATGTCACATGTACAGCTCAACAACTTCATATTGATATGCAGCATGTATAATGTGGGTGTTGAAGTTTAGTTTATAAAGGTTTGGAAGTCTGCATCCCCCAAAAGTAATGTGTAATTACACATGCGTAATGCACAAAGTGGTGTTTCGGACTCTCTGTAACAGACTGCACCACTAACGTTTAGCATTTCCTGAATCACGATCAACACTTACAGTATCATTTCTTTCTCTGTTCCTTCAAAACTGCCAGTTGTTATTCCCTCGTACCCACATTTTAACTACCATTAAGTGCCATTTAATATTCTCAGGTATTGGAAATGACAAGAATTTATGAGCTATTGTTGGCAGTAAGAGCCAGTTTTTCCTACTGCAGAAATGCAACCTGCAGCCTAATCTGTGTACACTAGCTATCCATCCTAAATCACACACACACACA
>VOQJ01015064.1:3198-17712 GCA_015052665.1 Apistogramma diplotaenia
GGCTAATGCAGTGGGCCCTGACGCAGTGGCTGACGTTGCCTGCAGCTACCTTTGGGCTGGAAAATAATTACCATGCAAAAGAGGGGGGAAAAAGGCCCCTATACACAGTGTAATGGGCTAAAATGGGGTGATACAATGCAGCTGCCCTCCACAATTCAGTGCCTCCCTCTCCTGCTCTTTCTTTTTCTCCATTACTGACACTCTCTCTTTTTTTTCCAGCTATAAACAGCAGCCAGTGCCTAGCCAACCAGTGGTATCTATTCCTCTGAGGAGCTCAGAGAGATGAGAGGCTGTTAGTGGCATCAGCCTTATGTTCTAGCATCTAGGGTTTTCACTGACATAATACCACACTTGATATAGTAGACACTAACTACAGAAGTTGGGAAAACAAAGGAGGGAATTTAAACGGGTATTAATTGTCTATTTGGATTCATAAGCAGTAGGATGTAGGCTTCAGGACCTTTAGAGGATCTGCAAACTACTATGGATGCAATATATAAGCACTTTAATCTTCATAATTTTTAGGATTGTTGAGAAAAATCTCTATTTTGATATTTGATTATAATTTTTAGAAGAAAAAAGTTACACCAGAAAAGTACTGGACGTCTTTTGCTCCCGTGCACCCGCAGTGTGTAATGTTCCACTTAGGCCTTGGCATTGACATTGGCCTCACTTTACAGTGGAGCAAACAAATGGGTCGGTATGTTGACTAATCCAGTGCAGGCAAAGACATGCTGATCATAAATAGAGGACTGATCGATGCACTGCTGTTTACAAAAGGCCTAACAGTGTTTGCCAAGACACCTTTAAACACAACCCCTCTGCTCTCACCTATCAGCATGATTGTAGGACCTGGAAGATGGGTGTCATTTATCTTGTTCCTCAAAAAAGACTGGAGGGAGGGAGGGTTTGGCGGTAACTGTCGAATTTTTTTGTGAATATAAAAATGGCACATTTCTCCTCTTTGTTGGGAGTCAATATACACAGTATTGTACTAGCTGTTACACTAAGCTAGTGTGCTGATAATAAAGGAGCATTTTTATGATAAACTAGAAACTGATGGAACTGCATTGGGACACTGACAGAATTTGAGGCTAAATTACTTAAAAATGTAAATTGTTTATACAAAAAGACACATTTTTGATGCAAACACCAAAGAAGAAAAAAATTAACTGTAACTGCAAGAGCCAGTTTTGGAAATGTGACCTCGTTTTCAGTAACAATTATAGACAAACACAACCTGACTGAATTACACACAAATGTAGTCAACATGTCTTTATTAAATATAATAAAGCAGGCTGAAATTATAATACCTTATCCAAATGCTGCATGGAGTCAGGTGTTCCATTTAAGGAGATGAGTTTGGGAGTGTGAGTTTTCGAGGTGCTGCTCCATAAAGTTAAAGGCTTGTAAAGTCAGTACTGACAAAGTCTGCTCTTCTCAGTTAAGACTTCAAGTGTCTTCAAAAGTATTCCTAAAGACCTGGATTTCCATGGATCCGAAAGAGAAATGAACAGCAGTCCATTATTAGAGCTTAGAAGAAGTTGGGCAATGCAACAAAACAGTGACCTGCAATATACAAGTTAATTCACAACAACATGGTTGAACAGGAGCCTAGCAGGGCAAAATATGCCTGTCGCACTGTGTTAACCCTATTCATTGCCACATGAAAAACAAAGATTTAATAATTATGTGATCTTTACCTCCAGGTCTCTACATAATGTCTTGATATGGAGAACAATCATGCAAGATTTCACCATTTCTTAGATATTAAGTGTGCATGAAAATCTTCAAAAATAAACATTTAGATTGAAATCGTGTTCTGTAGCAAGCCCCAAACAACAAAACGTACTCCATGCACTTTGTCATGTGCATTAGCATGTAGCAGCTATAGCATTCCTGTAGCTAGCATAATACATAGAGAAAACAGTTTTTAATTTCTTTGTTGGTTAGTGCACTTCGTAGCTACCTTATGTAGTTACTATGGATTATCTTCATGCATATAATTACAACCAGGGTTCTGATTCCATGATGGTACTACAGCATATATAAATCTAAAGATACTGCGATCCTGTGGGAGGACCTGAAGATGTTTGAACAAATGCTGGCAAAACTGATAAACTGAAATTCTTTTTTCTTTTTTTTTTGAGGTCCAAAATCCATCCACATTACTGTGAAAGTCAGGTAACAATTGATGGAGGTTGGTGGTGCTAAAGGAGATTAAATTCAAGAGTTCACTCCCTTTTTTTAGCATGTTCAATGAACAGTGTTATTAAATCATCTTGTTTTTGACTGTAATTGTGGTTAGATGAAGAGTGAGAAATCAAACCTCAAAACATCCAGATTTTTTCTTGCAATTTCCATTTAGAAATTTGTAGCCATTATGTCTTTCCCACTCATATTTCAAGGTCAAAATACCACGAAAGGCTGAAGCCTGCAAATGATATACGGCTGCTCTCACATACATATTGACCCCCATCACTTCGACCCCACTTTCTGATGAATATGGTGGGATGTGGGGTGAGCGCCATGGAGACGGCCGGGCATCCTGGGACTGGGGCATGCCGCCTACCGCCAGGTCCCCTTCGCTTTAGGGGCCTGTCAGTCAAAGTAGAAAACTTCCCTTTGAAGCTCTGTCAACTCTCTGGAGTGTCTCATTGCCCCAACCTCAGCTCCCACCACCTACTCCCTACCCCTTCCAGGCTCCGCACCTCCATCTCGCTCATCCTCCCATGTGCTCTCCTCCTCTCCCTCTGTTGCTTCCTCTCTTCCCCTCGCGACCCCCACTTGAAATCCGCTGTCCACTGTCCGCCAAAGTTATCCCCTTATCCCCCCTTATCTCTGTCTCAAGCTATGCAATCCAAAAATTAAACTTGGGAGAGAAAAAAAGAGTGGCGCAAAAAAGAGCTTAGTTTCACTTTTGCAAACCAAATAAGGTTTAAAATGGTAAGGCGTCATGAGAGAGTAACTCTTAAGCCCTGAGACAGACACGCAGGGTGATTCCCTACGGCTCGCTTGGTTCAGTCGTGAGTGACACTGACAGCTCTGGTGTATTTTCTTGTTCCAAAAAATAAGAAGAGGAGAAGAAAAATGAAGCTGCATTCAAAATTCTGGCACATGCCGCTTGATAATCGCTGATTAAGACACAATTTTCACACAGATTAGGTGCCAGCAACAGAAACTGCACCAGCTGTTGGTGTTATCAATTAGGACATTGTTGATTTTATAAATCGGAATCGCAAAGATGATAAATTTTGACTAATCAGCAGCACTGCCTACAGTAGATGCATGATGCCAAGGTGTGAAAGTGATGCGCTAAGTGCTGATGTTTAAAAAAATGGTTTGTAGGCGCATGTATCACAGAGAGCAGCTCTCATACAGAACCGGAGCATTAGACTTGCTGATGGCCTGTTTAAGAAGTGATGAAATGCGTATTAGATTTGTTGCGACTCAAACAGCTGTGTTTCACACCTCATATTGGCTTGTTAGTGTTACCAGTGGATTTCAGATAAGTGCTCATTGACTTACTAGTTGCCCATACTAAACCAAATAATGCATGTGCATTCCTGTGTATGTGCAAGATGTATTTACATGTAGGCACATGTTGTATTAATTAAGGAGATGTTTTAAAGTATAGCGTATCAAACCTCTAAAAGAATTAATTGAAAAAAAGGGAAAAGACCAACAGCTCAAGCCTGGGGCTGCTGAATATGAAGTCTGAGGCTTAGAGAAAAGTCAGAAGGGACAAAGATAAAGGTGGAGGACTCAACAGTTTTCTCTCCGAGAACCCTCGAGCCCTGTTCAAAGAGACAGAAAAGCCTCAACTGTTCTCTATTACCTAAACAAACCAAAACTGACCAATTAAGCAATCCTATGCTTTAATTAGCTGGATTTTAATTAACACCTCTGGCTTAACCACTGGCATTGCCACTTTCCTAGAAAACCAATGGTACATCGGATCTGCTCAAGAGCATTTTACTCTTTGTTATATGAACCTGTAGTGCAATTTTAAATTTTAATGCTCTCAGTGATGTCACCTAGAGCAATAATCAATTTGGGGGTCTAAGATTAGGGACCTAGGCCATTAGAAAAATGACAAGCATCCATCAACAACAGACTCTGTGGAGGTAGTGAGTCACATGAAACACAGACAGGCACTGTACATTTGACCCTGGGAGTGCATTTGACTGCACAGCTTCTCTCCTTCTCTGTGACAGCACCATTGTGTCGCCCCCTTCACTGCCGACACGTGGCTAGCAGGCCAGCTCATGGCCACGGGGTTTGCCGCTTTGAATAACGGCAGGTTAAGACATAATCATCCTCAGCGAGGAGAAGATTCACTTTGACCTCATCACCTCCCTTTCCTCATTCACAAGCCCTTGGAGAGATGAGGGGAGAGACAGAGACAAACAGACAGAAAGAGAAAGAGAAAGAAAGAGAGAGCGATACAACAAATTACAGTGTGAACCCAGAGGCCAAAAAGAGACAGAGCGAGCGAATGAGGGTGAGGATAGTTAGTCCTTGCCTTTGATGCTTAACTCTTCTCGACAGTGAAAAGACTGAGAATCACAGAGATGAGCTGTGAAAAACCTCTCTGTGGGTTGCCGCACTACAACCCCAAGGCTGCACAATCATTCTCACATGTTAATGGGCAGCCATTTGGTTACTAAATCATCTGAGGGCAGGAGACTGAAGTGGGAAAAGCATAAGACAAATATTCAATTTATTACAGGAAGCCAGTGCAGTTAAAGTATGAAAACATTAAAACTTTTTTCTGGAATAAATAGACATTTCATGCATCTAGCCACACGTAGCAGTGCATTCACAAAAGCACACACATAGCCGTGCATGCGACATAAAGGGGTACACAGTAGGGAGTGCCATTGCAATTGATGAAGAAAATTCTTCTCATGTACCCCGTCCCAGTTTTAGACCTCAAATTCTCTCCCCTGCGCTCTCTCTCATGCCCTATCTCTCTCTCGCTCATTCTTTCTCTCACTCGCTGGTCCACTAACCCAGTTTAAAAGCAAGCACCCAGACACCTCCTCCTGCAGTTTGTCTGGGACAAGAGACAGCCCTTAGTAGGAATAGGCTTTTAATGAATACACCCTGGCCGAATGTGTGTGTGTGTGTGTGTCTGTGCTTTTATGAGTTTGCAACATTGCTGAACTCCTGAAACTGCTCAGAAATGAGGATCTCAGTTAACACGCATTGCAAAACGCAGCCGTCTCTGTGTTAGAAAACAGCAAATCCAAACACTTCCGCCTGAAATAATTTAAATTTTTATTGTAAAAATTCATAAAATCAATTTGTGTTGGCTGCTCTCGAGACTGCTAAGTACTGCTAAACAAGCTAATGGGTTTTGCGTTCGCTTGAGACAGAAGAGTTGTGGATGATGCCAACACGATTGTTTGAATTGCAAATCGTAAAGCAGTATTAGGATTCTCCTGGTCAAATGAGTTGAGCTGTTCAAAGTCCTCGAGTAGTAGGTGCTTCACTCATGAATATACAACAGCCGAGCAGCATTTAGGATTCAAGAGACTTGACTTGGCATTTTATGTTTTAATTGTCTTTGAGCAGGAGGTCAATCGGCACGAAACACAGCGGCGTTGTGGTGTGCAGTTACTGTAGGTAAGTGCATGATAGCTGGAGCAAAATACAACGTAAACACACACACACACATACACACTCGTGGTTGACCACTGGATGAGAGACAATTTTTAAGTTAATTGATTTTTATCCTCTTAATAATTTCCTCAGCACCCCCCTTCCCTTTCCCTCCGCCCCTCCCCTCCAGCTTCATCAGCAGTCTGTCAATAGTCTTCGTAGCCATGCTCAATCCTTTATCACCTCCAAAACGCCTTAATCAAATTCCAATCAGTCACTCATGTGGCCCATCAACACCCAACTGTGGGCCAGACCTGCACACAAACACACATGTAAATGCAAATGCGTTTCACACACACTGAAGTCCTGCTGGTCTATCAATGAAGCTTATGGTTATGTTCTATTTAGTTATAAATACAGTAGAAAGATTAGTTCCTGTTTTGACACAGTAGAGAAACGATATCAGGGTGAGTTTTACAGCTGAGAACAAACCGAATGAAAATTTGCAGTGCATCCAACAACATAGAATTTCTCAAACTGAGCAGTTTTGTCCAGCACACGAGCACCTAGGACTGCATCAACTTTTTCTTCGTATGACATGATAAGGTATCATGATTTTAATGGTCATGTTTTATTCAAATACTCTTTTTAATCTTCCTCAATGCAACAGAATCCATTTCGTATAATTTAAAAGGTTAATCAATACTTTTTATCCACACGGGAATTTAAGAATGTGCACGCACAGAGACTCTCAGAATGTGTTGCCTACTGAATGTTGGAGCTCCTCCACATACATTCAGTTTGTTTTTTATGTTACAATCACAGAAAAGTCTAAAGAAAAGTGACGATTAAATGAGTAGTTCATTATATGCTGTGCTATCCATACCACAGCTGTTTGACATAGAAACTCAAAATGTATTTATTAATGTACATAAAAATTAAAAAAAGTAAATGAACACTTTTAATTAGAGTACAGCATCAAGTCAATTAAACTGCTGGGATATTGATTTGGTCAGTTAAGTAGCAGAGGGAGTTCTTAATCAGTTTTTAGCTACTTTGGTGTTAATGAAATAAACAACAGGTGCTCTAGAGGAGCAACAAAGAGACAACATCCAAACCAGGAATGGTTTTAGAGGTGGAGGCTACAGACATCTTTTTCCTCCTCATCTTTTCAAGTTTTGCATTTGCATCATAATTAGAGTCACTACTGGTAGCATGAGGCCACACCTGGACCCCACAAAGGTTGTACACATAGTTCAACTCCTCCATAATTGCACAACAATAAGTGCCACTGCCAGAAGGTTTGCTGTGTCGCCTACCACAGCCTCAAGAGCATGAAGGAGATTCCAGAAGAGCTGGACAGGATCATAGAAGATCCTTAAGCCATCCGCAGGACTGGTATCTGGTTCTTTGTGTAAGGAAGAACAGGCACTGCCAGAGCCTCACAAAATGCCCTTCACAGGCCCCTGGTGTGAATCTCTCCAATCAACCAACCAGAAACGGAGCTCATGATGGTGCCCTGAGAGCCCAGTGTCCTCCAGTGGGCCCTGTGCCCACTGCCTAGTACCATGGAGCCTGATTGGCATTTGCCAAAGAATGCCAGAACTGGCAGAACTGGTGACCTGTGCTTTTCACAGATGAGTGCAGGTTCACCCTGAGCACATGTGACAGGAGTGAAAGGGTCTGGAGAAGCTGTGAAGAATGTTGTGCTGCCTGTAACATCATTCAGTATGACCAGTTTGGTGGTGAATCAGTGATGATCTGGGGAAAGCATATCTATGGGGGACAGAGACCTTTACAGTCCTCTACTGACCTAAATCCAATAAAACGTCTCTGGGATATGATGTTTCGGTCCATCTCACACTAGTCCATCTGACTAGTTGCTAAGATATACCAAAGAATCTGTATCCATCAGACTGTCCAGGAGCTCAGTGATGCCTTGGTCCAGATCTGGGAGGAGATCCCCTAGGACACCATCCATCGTCTCATTAGGAGCATGCTTCAACATTGTCAGGCATGCATACAAGCACGTAGGGCCAATACAAACTACTGAGTACCATTTTAAGTTGCTGCAATGAAATTTTGGCAAAATAAGCTAGCACGCCCAATCATTTTTTCACATGGGGTGTCTTTGTCATTTCCATCAAATAATGGCATCCTTTCATTCCTAGCACATTACTCAGTCCATATCAGTATAGATCAGCATGATTTTTCCCCATTGAGATCTGATATGTGTTTTCAAAGTGTTCCTTTAACTTTTTTTAGCAGTGTAGTTTATTGCAACTTTCACACAGAATGAAATTCCAATTATCATTTTATTCATTCAATATAGTGCTGCATTATCTCCTGTTTTACTGTGTAAATGCATCTTGCAGACAAAAGGGCGTTCACCCCTCCCTCTCTAGCTCCCACCTTCCCACCCTCTTTCTCAACATGTACCAGACACAGTGCTTTCCCCAGGATGCAGCCCCACCCATGTCCAGCTCACTACCCCAGCCAGCTTCTACCAGCCCTGTTTTGTCATCATTAAACCTCCCCTACTTGCCCTGCTTTCCTTAATATATGTCACCTGCATGGGGTTGCCACTACCAGCAGTGGAGGGGTTAACTCTATTTTGTCCAGGACCTCATGCTTGTGTGTGAATATGTGAGTGTGTGATTGAGCGAGTGTAGTAGTCCGCTTTGTGTACATGTCCACATAGGCATGTGTTCCTGTCCGTGCGTGCCTGTTTGTTCACTTGTATATATGTGTGTGTCCATGCAGGACCATGGCCTGCTTGGTGTGTATGTGTGTGTGTATGTAAAGGAGAAATTTGCCTGTCCTTGCCTAAGTGAATGGCTAGGATTAAGCTGACAGCCCACCTTAGTGATGGCGAAATAATTGGTTGTTCAGCTCTGTCCTTGTCAGAGCGCTGACAGTTCTGCAGATGTCCTGTGCGGTTCTCCAAAGGTTAGGCTCAGCTGGGGCCGCCATTCATTAATCATTCCGCTCTGACAGTGCACCGAGCAGCCTGCAGCTGCCACCCCGTCCCCCTCAATTTCTGTCACCGCCTTGCACCACCACCACCACCACCACCACTAATACCCCCCCCCCCCCCCCACTTCCGGCCCCCCCCTCCACCCCCCCCCCCCCCCCCCCCCCCAACCCCCCCCCCCCCGCAATCCCCCTTCTAGGTCTCCCTCCACCCTACTTGCATGTTTATATGTTTGTGTTCCTCATTGTACACACAAACAAGTATGCTTAAACATAAATTTGCATGAAAAGTCAAGGGATGTATACAAGTAACAACATGCTCTGTAAATGAGAAGTGTGAACTGGACAAGCAGTAAGGTAAGGATGCAAACAAAGGAAACTACCTACGGAAGTCTTTCAATGTAACTTACTGTACGCCTCCTTCAAATGTATCACTGAGCACAGCAACCAAGAAATTACCAACTCTTGTGTACATGTAAGAAGCCATGGGACTCCTCCTCTGCTATAATATTAAAGTAGATTTGTCTTTCTCATAGTTTTTTGGTTGGTTTTGTTTTTTATTACCTTTTTTCGCTGGTATTTATCATAGATAATGGTGCTCCTGAACTAAGTCAGCTAATGAATTGCATAGTTAGACTCCACCATATGACAAGTGATATTTTATGAAGTATTAATAGAGGCCATATGTTTTGCACAAGCACGTCAACTTATTTAATTTCAAAGGGGCAACTGAAAATTACTGTTATGATCTATGTGAGGTCAGACACATAGTAAAATAATCTCTCATGCGCACTAAAGGCTCCGACCGTGTCAGCAATATTGTTCTGACCCCTTTCCCTTGCTCACTATCTAATTCCCCTTTCAGCCTAGTTTGTCCCTTGCTCCTACCCGTTCGCCTCTGCCTCCACAACTCTCTTAGGGGTGGTGTTTCTATCCCAGCATTTGGTACAAAGTATGAATGAGTTAGAAGGGGGAGGTGAGTGAAGAGAAAATATAGGAAGATGCAGAGAGAAGATGGGCTGGGGACATCCAGTGAGCACAAAGTGGTGGTAAATGCTCCACTGTAGTGAACAGCTATAGACAGGTGGGTAGCACTGTGTGGCTTCTAAAAGATATTCACTAAAATGTGCTAGTTATGTCAATATTTAGCTTAACATGCCGATAATGAACATTAAAAAGAAGAAGTAATCTTGGAAGCAACTGGCATTTTTCCTAACTTATCAAATGTATTTTTCATACTACTTTGTGAAACATTAGATAGTGTAGTTTATGTATAACTCCTTAGCAAGTTAAATGTGGGAGTTTGTGAAAGGAAAAGCGGAGGTATTTTCAGTGCCTGGGCAGCAGAAGGTCAGATCAATAAATGAAAGGAAAAAAAATGGGTGGGTGCTTGAAAAATAGGCTATTTCAGCCTCCCTTTTTCTAAGGCCTACTTTAAATGTTACAGGAACACCACAAATGCCTTAAGAACTTTAAGTCCCTTTAAAATGCTTTGGCCTTTTATTAAACACAGGTGCATGTCCTTAACCTTTAACCTAGAGAGAAAAAAAATGGATAGTTTCTAAGGACCACTTACATATCTCTTAATGTATATTTTTCTACTACTTGTTAAGTTTATGATGAGTTAAAAGCTTGTAAGACAGAGTTTGAGCAAAGATTTAGATGGTGATTACATATAAACACCTCACCTCTACTTGTAGGAAACCGTATAAATTTATTGAAAGTTAGTCAGCATGAACACACAAAAACTACTGAAGTGATTTTAATGAAACTTTGTGGAAAGACAAAGAATAGCACACTTTTTAAAATCACCAAAAAAAAGGACAGTGTTTTGGGGATGAGAACTGCTATGGTGAGCAGAATTTTTAACACAAAACCCTTCAGTGGCACAAAGTATTCTCTCATTTATTCAAAAAATATGCAGTAATTCCAGAAGCCTGCACTGACCCTCCTTATACACATCGGTCTACTATGTTGGGCCCTCAGAATGATGGTAAGCTACGTGCTGACACTGGCAGAGCGACACAGAGAGGACTGTTGAGGTGGATGGAGGTACCCAGTTGTGCAATTCTAAGGAAATTCCCTCTCTTCCACCATCAAAACATTATTTTTCCCTAGAGACAAAGTCAGCCACTGCTTATATATATGCTCAACAAAACAGATGTGGTAGGCAGTATACAGGAGGAGTAGTGACAGCGGAGACCATCACTTTATAGCCTCTCCTCATAAAGTTCATTTTTTTCATAAATATGCAATTATGTTGGTTATACTGTTGGCCTGCTAGATGGGATAGGAATGGAGATTTATAGCATTAATATTCTATACATTATGACCATGCCAATGGGTAATATTCTGGCAATTACACTAATGAACTCTCAGCACACAGTGCCCCATGTTAACATCACAGCTTGAGGGTGGACATTTTTTTTTAGCTCTAATCTCTACCCAAGTCTACAACCCTACATCAATTCAGATCAGTCGCTAGTTGCTAAGATATACCAAAGAATCTGCATCCGGGTGCGAGGGCATCTAAAACTGGGAGACGACTCACTTCTTCCAGTAACGGGCATGAAAAATGGTGCATTCTTCTCGAATTCAAAAGGAAACAAAGGTATGAGTATCTCTGATTCTCTTGGAGATTGCCTATGTACCATAACTGTGTGTAGATCATCCCTACCCCCCCCCCCCCCATTGACATCTCGTATTAGAATATGAGCGCAAAGAGGACGCACGTACAGTAGATGACGAGCTCTAGTCACATGGTAAAGGATCTCATCAGCCTCTATGTATGTAGATGTGTATGCAGAGTGAGTGATTGCACATGGCTGGAAATTGGTGTAGAGGGTTTCAGGGGGGAATTGGAAGGATGGGTTTTCTCTCTCAATCTTTCTCTCTCCGTCTCGCTCTTCCTGTCTCTATGTCATGCATACATAGGCAGACAGCAGCAAGCAAGAACACACTTCTACAGAAACACACAAATACACAACAATTATTGGACAACGCCCACTGCAAGACATGCACACACAACCTGCTCTCTCCCACAAATCTCCCTGTATGCACATGCACTCTGAGCCAGGATGATTAAGGTCCTATGCAGAAGAGATTCTGAGTGGTACTGTACCGTGGCTGCCTGTTTTCCCTGATGAATACAAGCCACAAGCTCAGTATTCTCCAATGGGGAGGAATCCCGTCATCACAAATGCAAGATCAGGGGTAATTACGTTGTAATATGCTACATGAAATATTTCTTTGCAGCAGATATGGGATTCCCTTCAGTTCAAAATTAGAAAAGATATATTCTGCCCAGCTATGGCTATTTCTGCTGCAATATATTTAAATTTTCCACTTTTATTTTTAGTAGAAACGTTATAATTCAAACGTTTTACATTTCTGTAGCATTTCAGTGTCACTGTCGTTCAGTCCAGGTGACATTTGAGATCAATCTCGTCTCAGTATTGATCAATGATTCTGATCAAGTGAAATTATAGGTATTGCAGAGATATCAATGCAATGATGGATGATTGATAATGCAACCGCAGTGATCGATCAGTGGGATATTGCAGATAAGATGCTTGCTGTATAGTGTTGCATGGCAATTTGCATTTACTGCAGCATTCTGTAGGTTTTTCTTTCTATATTTATAGCAAAATTCATTACAAAACCAAACTACAGATACCTGCTTCGCTTTGTAACACAGTGCTGCACTGTTTTATGTAAGTCACATAAAACAGTATTACTAGTTGATTTTTTTTATTCCAGATGCGCCTCCATATTTGATTTATCAAACCTGTGTATCTCTGCTGCCACATATTGTGACCACTGGTCCATCATCTTCCCCCTTGGTGGATTAGGGCAAGGAGGGTGATTTGTTACCCTTTTGGGAAGCTGTCTTGGACGCTCATTTCCCCCTACTGCATATTCTGCCCCTCTACTGCCATGCACCACATCACCACTCACCCCACCCCTCCATTTTGATGAATAGCCAGCCGCATGAAGGCGAGCAGCCGATCTCACCATCAAGGTTACCGTAACCCGGGCCCCACATCTGGGGGCTACCTGCCTCCAATTAGCACTGCAGAGAAAGGGAGCGAGAGAGGCAGGACGGGAGTGGAGATCTGCGCTGTGTTGAAGTAGCAGTGGGGAGAACGAACAGTCCAAGGATCTTCTTTTATAGGCTTTAAATCTGCATGGCAATTTCTGGAGACTGGGCCTGGATGGGATTCTGATTACTCGTGCTCCATTGCCACAACACTCATCCTGCCTGCCAGCCCCCTTCCCTCCCTCCCTCCCTTGTGCCTTCTCCAACTCTCCTCCAGCAGGTTGATGTCTCGCTGCCTAGCTTTTGTCACTGATCACCCAGCCCCTGTATGCCCTGATTACTGGCTAAGCAGCAATATGGATTGGTCTGAAGGACAAGGGGGACTTATTCCAGTGAATCTTTCTCCTGCTTTAGAGCACACAGGGGACTGGATTTTAGAAGTGGGCCTATGAATGGATTTATTTGTCTGTTGATTGGATGGATTGGAGATTGGTTTAGCAGCACATTTGAGCAATATCTACAGTATCTGCACACAGAGATATCTGAGGGAGAGAATTGGGCAATTTCTGTAAATGGGCTGTGAAAATGCATGGAGACAGCATTTATAATACATCTACTCTGATACATAATACATGATGAAAAGTGGGAATACCTACTCGGAACCATTTCACAAGAGTACACATGACATGCACACTACAAAATTAAGAGACTGAACTAGGACTGTAGTCTCCAGATCAAATGATTGATTGGTTGGATAAGATGCATTCACCCAATCAATAAGTCATTGTTCATACAATCATAGGTGTTACTTTTACTTTCAAACTAACTGAAGTCATCAGTGTGGCAGCAGTGTGCTACAGATGGCCAAAAAGGTGGGTCCAAACTTGTGAACATCATATCGCAGTTCAGTGGCACTTAATTCCATAGTGTGCACATGCCCTAGTCCCCCACTGCCGTGTGACACAACAAACAAAACGGGGATTGATTCATATTGATGCACTCTCCTTACCAATGCAGCAACACCATAAATTTGTGATTAGTGTCCCAGCCAGCACAATAGATCAACGCCAAGCTAAACATCTTAAAATTCTCACATCGAGTATGTGGGATGTGCCCGTGAAAAACCTTCCAGATGTTCTCTGCCAGTGCCAAAGAGTTTATTCTGCTCTTCACTCATTTTTGTGTTGCTTATTGGATTGGACTGAAGTCTGAAGAAACAAGCTGTATTGGCAATTTAACTATTTATTCATTTAACAAAAAGGAGCCTCAGTTGCATATGGAAGAACCATACACAGTCACAAAGAGCCTGGCACCTCCTCCTCATGCTGGTCAGCAGCTTGGTCTCATGCAGCTGTGGGATAGCATCTCACGCACTGTAGCACAAACAGCATGCCCAAGCTGGGCCTGCAAGGGTTCATTGGAGTTGAGGTCAGGACTGCAGGCAGGCCATTCCCTCCTCTGCACTCCTAAATTCTATACAGTTTCTGATAAACCCTCTGCAGGGGGCGTGTTGTCATCTTCAAGGAAAGAATTCAGTCCCAGACTGCAGAGATACCAGATTGCCACTGGCTGCAGAGTCTTATCTCAGTATTGCTCTGCATTGAGATTCCCTCTGATGATGACAAGTCTGATTGTCAGGATCTGAAGTACGAGGAGCTCAAAACAAGAGTCAATAGAAGAACAAGGTGTTTGGCACTGGCACAGAAAATCTGGCTAGTTTTTCATGCCAAACCTCTCATACTCAACTCTATTGCTCAACCCACAAATGCATTATCCTTAAAAATGTAGCACCATTTAAGGAGACATAAACATGCTCTCCAAAAGAGTGTAATATATATATATATATATATGTATATATATATATATATATATATATATACACATACATACATACA
>VOQJ01015067.1:0-18491 GCA_015052665.1 Apistogramma diplotaenia
TCCCCCCCCCCAAAAAAAAATTCCCTGGCTCTCTGAGACTTACCATGCGAGACGGAAGTGCCTTAATAGATCACAGAGCCTCGGGACCTTGGGGAGAGGTTTGCTCATTTATCCCAATGATACTGTGTGGACTGTGACTCCACTCGTCGAACGCCACTTCCATAATGTTTCGCCCTCCACATAATGTTTTTATACATATTATATATATACATACATACACACAGACAGACTAGTGGTACTATGGATACATTCCATAGTCTGACCCCACATGAATATTATAAGACCAGGCCATGCATAACGTCATTCCACATTAACATTGAAAGTATATATTATAACCTAAGCAGTCTCAGGACAGCGCTAGTACACTAACTTAACTAAACTAATAAAAAGATATTAACAATGACGGCCTAAAAAGGACAAATAAAGCTTTCTACCAAGAGTAGGAATGTTGAATCTATTCCAGGCTTAAACTTTACTAGAGGAAATGGCAAACTGCAACACGCTCTACATTTCTCTTTGTTGTTAACAATGGAAGACAGTCTGATTTTACTGCAGGCTGCAGATCTGAGGACACAACAGACTTTTCTGCAAGAGAAAGAACTGTTTTATCTTTAACATTCTTTCTAGCTTATAACAAATGGGATGTGGGTCATCTGATTAAAAAGTAATTCAATTTGAAAGGACTAAAATATAAATACATTCCAGCTTCATGCGTTTCAACACATCTTACTGAAAGACAAATGGGATATCACGCGTGCACCACGGACTGAAACGTACTGAAATCTACATCACAACTCCCTGCAAAAAGAGGGGAACGGCCAATCGGGACGCTTTAGAAGCCTCTTATTTCCTTATAATCTCATGAGAGTTTGAGGGAACCTTCTGGAAAATAATTATTCCACCCACACATCCCTAAGGAGAGAGGAAAAAGTATTTGTGGGAGTAAACAGCTTGTGCCACATCAAATGTCAAATGAAGCTGGGATGAAACTGCGCAACAAATCACACTTTGGTAAAAGGCAGAAGTAAAGATCATTGGCTGGTGGTCCCAACAGCAGTGTGGGAGAGAAAATTAATTGTGAGCTACAGTAATGTTTTGTACTGTACTGTGTCAGCTGCACAACATGATCCGTTTCAAGTGTAATCTCATTTTAATGCAATGTAAAACTCAAAACACAGATGGAACTCGAGTACCCCCCCCCCCACCCCAATCCAAGATTAAAACTGTGGCCTGAAGTGAGGTTTGGAAGCTCAGACTCTTTTAGGACTTATCTTTTGCCTGCCTGCCCCTCACCCCCACCCCCACCCCCACAAGTGCTTGGATTGAGTTGGAAGCAGCCCCCAACAAGCCTTACAATTTATAACATTGTGATAGCCACCCATCCCCCACTCATTTCATTAGATTGTCAACCTTTTTGGGGGTTTTTTCTCCCACCCTTTTCAATCTGAAGGAGCAGGCCCATCCTTGATTTGGGGCCAGTCTGCTAACTGCAGTTAATAAATTCTGAATCAAATAAACTGGATTTTTTTTTCTGGCTTTATTTTATGCAACTCCAAGATTATTTGCAGGCGAAGAGTACATGAATCAAGCTATCTAAACTCAGCATTATATGGTAGCCTCATTCATCTGATGGGATGCTGCACTTGCTGCTGTAGGATGGGATGAATCACACTGGCCCAGGGCTTTATCAATATATCTGTCTGCACCATCTAACAAGTCTCCCAAAACATTTTAACAGGGCTCAGCTTTGAAGTAAGTTTCTCCGTATAGATTCTGCAGAGCACCAAGCACCATGGCATCGCAAAAAAATAAGGGACATTTGTTGCACTTTGAAACATTCTAAAACACTGTACGCCCACATCGAAGCATATAATTTTCAAAAATAATCAAATGCTTAAAAACAAAAATCCTCTAAAAGGAAGCCAAACAGATGTGCCTTATTTTCCCCATTCACAGGGATAGCTGATGGATAGAAATCTGGCTGCAAGCCAGTGAAAAAATGCTGACCTGTGTCGTAAACACTGAGCTGTGAAAGTCAGTGTGCTGCTGCTGCTGCTGCTGCTGATGGGCTCTTAAGACTAGCACTATGTCATCGTGCCCAAAAGCACAGCTGGGTAACACCTGTTAGTTTAGAATTCCCAGTCCACTTCACTATTTAGTGAGGCTTGGTTACCGCCATTAGTTTGTGAGCTAATTTCTATCCAGATTGTGAGCTGTGGCATTCATGTTACAGGCAAAACTTGAGCCACCCAGGAAGCTTGTACGTAGAAGTAATAAATACCAACTGTACAGGAGTTCGTCTGAGACATTAAATTATTTATTCAGCTAAGCAATTAAAAAGTTCAGCGTAGTAAACCACAAAATTGCTACCTTTAAAATGCAGCAGAAATGTTTCCTTTGCGACATGAAAATAAATGAAAATGGACTTCTGCCTAACACTCGAAACACCAAGGACACACTCCTGGCCCTGGTTTGTTTTTTGTTTTTTTCCTCAGGACTGTCTGCAGATAATACTGGCTGCAACACTGAGAGGAAGGTGATGGAACATGGCAACAGGAGGTGTGAAAAAGACAAGGACAGTGGGAAAACAGAGCATATAAAAACACAGATAAGATTGGCCTCATGGAGCTGACCTTCAGCGAGCACTGGCGTGTGTACGTGCTTGTACAGCTATAGGACCATGTTATTTAGTTCATGTGAATTTGTGCATATGCGCCTGTGCCTCTTCGCTCCATATGTGTCCATAGTTGTGGGTGTACCTGCATACTATTAATGACTTTTTAGTGACTCAAAGTACTAAAAACTGGGTGGACTTTGAAAGGAAAGCACCCCTTTGCTTACTGCTGGTTGAACAACAACTAGCAGTCTCCATTACACTATGCTGCTGACAACCAGCAGGGCACGCTCTCTAAGGGGAACAGCCGAGCATGCCGCCGAATGCATGAGACAAATCATTTTTATCTGGGACCCCGGCGGGTATTGACAAACCGGGGATGCATTTAGATAGCCCAATTAAAATGGGGAAATGAAGCGACATTGAGGCACTTTACAGAGCTGAGGCCCTTCTCTACCCTCTAGCCTATTGTGCTCCTTGAACCCCTCCAGAGTATGACTTCCTTGCATATGCCACACAGTGAAGGGGATACGGGGGTGGCAGGGAAAGCTAAGAAGCGGGTGGCTCAGAGAAGTTGCTTTGGGGTGAAATATGCAATACAAGAAGCACTAATGTTTGTGAGAAGCAATACCGAGCCCGAGTGACATTGCATCATTTATACTGTTTCATCTTGCATGCCTAATTCTTGCACAGTGCTCCTGAGGAGCTGTAGTTGCTGCTGTAGCACTAAGATTTCCAGTGGGTGAAAAGGCACGTAACAGGGTCAAGAGCAGCATGCAAGACAAGGAAGTCAATGCATCTCTGCCATTTCAAAAGGCAAAATTAGCAATCAATGAAATGGATACTGGCTTCACTTATTCAAACATATCACAGCAGGTGACCTTCAGTGTCATCCACTCAAGTATACATGGCTTAATTCACATCTTTTCTCACCTTTATATGACTCCCTCCGGTCTAATTTTCTGACCTCTTTGTGTCTTTTTGATCAATGATCATTCCGCTGAGATTACCGTCAGGTACATTTTTTTGGAAAGCTCGTTGCCATCTCATCACTGGCGCGCGCGCACACACACACACACACACACACTCTCAACATCCGTCAGATTCTTTCAAGTATACTGAAAGGTTACAAGACCAGGATGTCGTTAGATGTTTCACCTTCTGCGTAGGAGGAGAGAGCGATAGCAAAAGCAGCCTAGTTTGTTTTCCAATAAAGAAAAAGTCAGCGCGGAGAAAGCAATGCTGTGGTGTGCTGTGACCAGCTGTTCAGCAGTGTTACATTTCACAGGCTGTCCGCAAAGATGCAAGCTGTTTCTGCAATGCATCTAATTTTGTGCGGATATTGTCAATAGAGAAACGGATATGTGCGTCTCTCAGAATTCGTAATTCTTGTTTTTGCTTCACGTTTTACAGCCTGCAACAAACTGCAAAACATTTTTGGACAGCAGTTTTTCAGATAAGGCAGTCATTTACATGTTTTCCAGTTACCAAGAGGAAAAAATGTATAAAGAGATTTTTTTTAATGTCAAATTCTATCCTTTTTCAGTGCTTAGGGTACATTTTCATTTTAAAGCAGGCATTCCCACTGAGACTGAAAGATTAAGACAGATATGGCTTAAAAACAAGCATCCAAACAGGTGTGAAACTTGAACACAAAAACGTACAAAAGAATAGTCTCTGCAATAGCTCAGATGGAGCAAGTGTGCCATGTACTGAGAGGACTTTGATAAATCTGAAAAGCTTTCAGTGAGAAGCTCCTAATAAAAGCCCCACAGAGCAGTCTCTCCCAACCAGAGAAGGCTACACTTTGTCTCTGACAGGACTGCCTCCAGATGCCTTCCTTCAATAAATTTCCACCTCAAACAGAGCACAGGGTGCACTCAAGAAAATGATTATCATGACTGGCTACGGAGAAAAAGTGCCAACTGCTTTTCTAATACAGCTTCGCGCATGTCCAGTGTGGATGCGCACTGGACTTCAGCCGCACAAAAACAGAGTGAAATGTGCTTCTCGGGCTTCTCAGGAATGTTCCAGTGAACAAACCCATTTTGTTGCAATAAAGTATGTCGTTGTCCTAATAATTTGCCAACAGCATTTAGAAAAAAAAAAAAACAACTTGAACACAACGGGATGTATTCAAAACCACAAATCAACTTCAACATTGTTAATAGCTCTCATTAGCGAAATCTCCCGAAGCTTGCTTTGCACCACAGTGCATCCCATTGCTGGAGTAAAAAGAAAAGGGGACATGAAATTATTCCCTCTGTTAGAGGAGGCTGGGTTCACTTATGAAAGGAAACAAACCACAAATTAAAATGAAAAAATAGCAACACGTCCTAGTCAGGTGCTGAGCCACAACGTGCCCCCTAGACCAGATCTGATCGGCCTTTGTATTGATTCAGCAAGTCTCTTAAACACATCTGGCGAGATGAAACACCATTTCTGACAACTCCAAAAGGGTTTTAGCCGGAGCTAAAAGGAAAATCAATCACGGTAATAAAAGCTCTTAGCTTGATTGGAGTTTTGTTTATGCAAATATAACACAGATGAATACATTTCTATCAAAATAAGCGTCACTACATGCAAACCACTCTTTCTGACTTACATAGCTACTGCCTACAGGTCTGTTTTGAGCCACAATAACCTTGTTAAAGGTTAAAACCATTCGGTGACCCCTCACGTCCTATGTAGGGAGGCAGTGTCATCCTGGAAAAGACCACTTCCCTCAGCATAGCAATGTTCCACCAGACAGAAGCGATCATTCAGGACAACTAGGTATTCATTTGCACCGATCCATCCAATCTGTGTTTCAGGATAACCCTTTCATTTGTCACTCACCTTCTCTATGCATGAATAACTGATGCTACGCTGATTGCTTATGGATTATAGGAAGTTTTAGTGGATTAAATTGTCATCGTGGATTTCTAGTATATTTAAACAAGGCTCCCAATGTAGGTGATACATAACTAATTTTGTCCAACATATTTAACAGTTTAAATATACCCAACAGAGAGCAGCATTTAAAGGGTTTTTTATAATATAATTTGGAACGTTAGCAAACAAGAAGAACACCGTAAGAATAATTGACATTCTGCACATCAGCCTTAGACTGAGCATGCGTGAAACCTTTAGCAAACACACACACACGCACACACACACACACACACACACACACATACACATACACATACACATACACACACACACACACAGTTTTAACTGAAGAAAAGCCTGTCAAATGAAAGAGTAATCCATCACTTGTGCCATTCTGCATTATGCGGGGTTGCTCTCCAGCAATGGTTGACTGACAAGGAAAATAAAAGGGGCCCTCTGTTGACCAAAACTAGAAAAATGGCAACATCATCCAGTTAAAAGACACAAAAAGGTTTTCTGCAACAATTAATTCCTATACAAGTGTGAGATTACACGATAAATATTGTAACTGTTTAACTACACTTCCACTCGATTTTAAGGGGGCCTAGAGGTAAGACTGATGAATATTTCACAGATATTAAATGATGAGCATGAGATTATTGCCCTCTAAATTAATGCCTAGTGTTATTGAATATACCCAATAGTATGACTAAATAACTGGCCAAAGATAAACAGCAATCTAAGCCTACCGCAACTTGCAGGAAATCGCAGTGCTTTTCTCCTCATTAACCATTCATAGCATGGAGTAACAAATGGACTTCAACTGACTAGAAAGCTATCCCAAAATAATTAAGGAAATGAAATATTCAATATAAAACTTCTTATTATAGCATCAGTACCTCATAAATTTATAGAGAATAAATGAGTGGATTAATCTGTGGGCTAATGGAGAAAAAAGCCAGTCATTTCGCTTTCTTCCAATTCAACTCCATTTAGCCTTTTAAGAGTTACACCTTCTATTACTTATCTCTGGGATTTCTAGCGCATGGCAGATCAGGCAAAATGGGTTCGAGGCATTGTTCTCCATCGTTATATAAAAAGGACTGCGTGGCTAAAGGAGCAAGCTAATAACGACAAAGATCTGAGCTTAAGTGCTCCAGGGGGAAAGTGCTTCCTTTTTTTTCTCCTCTTCAAAATGTTCAGAGCTCTGTGCCGTTTTTACCTTTGAAGGGGGAGTTTTACTAAATGTAGAAGTGCTAAGTGCAGGGCTAAGGCGCGCACACACACACACACACACACACACAAAAAAAACTGTACCTAAGTGACAGTTTTTCCAGCTGATTGGGGGGGGGGGCTGCACATCTAATGCAGTTAACAGAGAATTTGGCAAATCCAGGCATATCCAATTACTAATATTTGACTGTTTTTTACAAATTTCAGTAGAAAATTTGTACAATTACCTTAAAGCTTCGGGAAAAAAGCAGAAAAAAAGCCTTTCACACAAAACAGTAACTTATATTTGTGCCTTCAGCCCACCTTCTAAGCTCACAAAGACTTCTAGGACGTTGACAGTCAAGTCAGGGCAACTGCCGGCTCGCTCAGACTCCAGTGGATCATACGAGGGAAAAACCCAGACACTTCAAGGACGTGATCGGCAACACAAAACAGAAATTAAAAGGATACTAAAACCTTTGTTGAGTTTAACTTAAACAGCAGAAGCCTCAGACGTTCTATTCTTGAAATGATTTGTTACATCACATTCAGCTCCTTTTTCATTTTTAAAATCCCATTTCACATTGGTCAACCTTAAAAAGACAAACAAACGGTTGCAATAAATAAAATCCACTTACAACTAAAAATCTGACTTGATGCTGACCTTAAGGACTGAAATGACATCAAACTGCTCACCAAATGCCAGCATTATAGGAGTTTTCTTGAGGACCCTCAGGCATTACAGCTATAATTAAATTAGATTTCCTCTTATTAGGGGCTTTCTGCATTAGAGTGTTGAAACTGGGCGGAGCAAAGAGATCAGCATTCCTGAAGTTACTATATTCCATCTCGGCTCCCGACTGTCTGAGGCACCAGCATGACACAGAGTGGGACACCACACTGAAGCACTGTTGTGCCAGCAGACCTCCCCAGCCTGAATTCAAATATTTTAGGCAAAGGTCAAAGCCATAATGGAGGTCACATGGTGAGTATTACTACACAGTAAACACAGCATGCCATCATGATCACAGATCAGACTTTAAGAGGCGCAGCATTGTTTAAAGTTGGACTGTAAAGGTACAGCCACTACTTGCTACTACTTGATCCCCTTGCTCTGAGCCTTGCAGCTGATCCCATCGGACAGCCCCTGAAACTGAAATGTTACCTGAACCGTGATCCAATTTCCTCCGGCATCTCCTGATGTATTTTTCCTGGTCCTCACCTAAAAACAGCTTCCTGCTCAGAAAATGTTCAGATCTCTTCTGAGCTCTTTTAATGAGTTTAGCCATTGCAGTCCTCTCTCGAACAATATTAGGAAGAGCACTGCAGTGGACAAATGCCACTTCTCGTCAGCGTGTGACAATGAACCAGGCTACAGTTGCCTTTTCAGTGTGACCTTTGTGTCTAAATGTGTCAAATGTGAAAACGTGTGACCCTGCTGATGCATCCACTGTTTGTATGGACCTATAATAAGATTTGTATTTTAATACGTTTTTAATACATTCAAGTACATAGAAATCAGCCAAAAATATGTCCAACTGATAATGGAACCTGACAGCACAGGAAGGTAACTGCCAATTATTAGACCAGATTAGGAAGAGCAACGTTTCTAAAAGTCTTCTTGTGTCTATAACAACATATCTTTCACAATAATGCTTCAAAAAATATGCCCATTTACATTACTGTGTTAAAGTCCAGACCCAGCCCTTCATTTTTGAAATATTTAACTTCTTTAGAGCAGTCATGAGCAATAGTTCTCCACGCTTCCTGAAGGCCTTCCAGAGCTTCTCTTTTGACACTGGCTGCTGTTGTCATTCATTTGCAGTCGAGTCCTAAAACCTGACCATTTTCAGAGGAATGGTTTTCTTTTTGTTGAGCTACTTAACAATAACCTATGAATCAAGCATAAAAAAGTCACCTAACTCAAATAGTGAACCAGTGTTGAGGCTACACATAGACAACTTAGCAAAGAGCCAATATTAAATTGTATTTTTAAGCATTTTGTTCCTATTTTTTTTAGTTGAAGGTAAGAAAAATGCCAAACATAATGCAGTTTGACAGGCATATTTGCGCGCCAACAAGGTGATTTTTACAGAGCTATTAGCTGAAATTTGGCCATATCTCGTCATGGTTTGCTGTGTGTCCAGAGCAAAAGGCAGCCAACATACCGAGATCTTTGGATCTTCCAGAAGCCTGGAGAAGAATTCCTGAAGACTACATATACTGTATAAATTACAGGAAAGGTTGCCTAAGAGAATTGTATAAACTATGACTTTACATCATGCACTGTATTCCCATGCATGTGTGCATGTTTCAATAAATTAATGCATCCACTTCCCATTTTCATAAGAAAATATTAAAAAGTTAGCAGTGGCTCAAGTCTTGCACAGTACTGTTGTACTTATTTCCAAGTCATAACATAGACATAAAAAAAGCATTTTTAGGGAAAGTAAGTCCGCTGGAAATCTGCTGGAAATCCTATGACTAATTTTCAAGGGGGAAAGGCTTTGAGATTCCGTCACCAGATGGTTAATACAAGACACCATGGCAGCAAAATATGCTTACTGCTGAATTAAGCTAACCATGTGTCCCTTAAGTGACTATGGAAATTACTCTAAATGTCAAATACCTAAACTAAATTGGCAATTTAAATAAAGTAGCTAAACAGTAACTGAATAATACAACTGGAGAAAAAAAGAACAGTCTCTGGGGTGACGTATGGCTCAAATTTTAAGCAGCAGGTTAGTCCATTACATCTAATCTCAATTATTACTGAGGGTTCATTGTTATCTAAATATTGTGTATTATATATCATCCAGTTAGGTGTGCCATTTGATATACAGCATTTGAGTGGGGTTTTCCTTCTGTAACAGTAACAATAAAAATCTGATCAAAGTCTTGTAGCTTTTTTTGGATACAATAACACACACGCTTCCATTTGAAGTGCAAACAGGCGAGTAAAATCAAATCAATACACATTATCGGCTTAGTGAGAGAAGGGTTTAAAGAAAGCAAAGATCCCATCTAAGGGGAAATACTCTGAACTCATTGAAATCCTAAATTAACATTTCCCACTAACTCCACTGCAAACCTTTTATTCATAATTGATGCCAAATGGAGACTGCATCACAGTTCCCACATATAAAGGATAAATGACACGCAGGCACAGCTCCCTGGTTAAGATGAAAGTAATCAAAGCGGACAAGTATTTATGAAATCATGCTACGACCTTTCAAATTTGAAGGCGAAAGGCTGTATATATATTTACAAAATGTGAGAGGAAACTCAAAAAATTCCATCCACAGAAATTGAGGTGTGACTAATAGGCAGTGAACAAGCTGGTCTGTAACCTGAACTCCAAAATAATCTTGCTCAAGTCTCCATGGCCACTTTGGGGGAGCAGTGGGGGGGTGGGGGGGGTGGGGGTTTGACAAGGGGAATGGAGGACCACCTGCACACCCAGCGGAGCCAACTCTTTACTGGCACCACCATTTGTTACGCTCGAGATTCCCATTACTTGAGAGTTAAGTTGGCTGGGAAATCCATCTCCTGGTGTAAGGTTTATCAAATGTCTATGCAAACTGCAAAAGTGGAAAAGAGAGGCTGAAAGATCACAGTCGTGCAAAAGAGCCACAGAAAAATAGAGACGTCTTCACTTAAAGCTGCAAGAAATCCAGTATCTCAAACTACGCATTCTCACCTTGCTCTTACCCTTTGTTTCCTTTAATAACTTGAAATACTAAATATCATAATGGAATTTTAGCACAGCCCAGCCAAAGATGCAAGCTTCCACATTAAAAAAGTTATAAGTAGCAGCGTAATATGCATGCAAACCAGCCTTAGCAAGCTTACTGTCAGCCCCAAACTTAATAGGCACTTGACAAAAAGTGAAAGCTGCTAACAGAGGTAATATATGCTGTATATTAGAGGACAGCAAAAGCCAAGTCTTGTTGGAATGCCAGCAGGCAGCGTCTGTGGTAAGAACTTAAATCTCCATTAGTTTCACTTGAACTAATAACTGAGAAACTACATTACATTAGACCTGATGTGCTCGTGATGGGATTTCCCCGTTTTCTGAAGAAAAGAAAAAGATTAATGAATTAAATAACTGATAATAAAAGACAATTAATAAATCAATGGTTGTGAAAGCAGTTGCTGTGGTAATTGGACTTCTGATTGATTGTCTTCACTTGAAGCAACAAAATGGATTTAAAAGAACCATCCTAACCATTTTAAAATCTACATTTAAACTAGAACCTCCAGAAAGTGTGTAAATGTCTGTAGCCTGACACATATGACGCGTAGATTTCAAAAGTGCGCTTGCTAAATCTTTGTTGGGTTCATGAGGTTAGCATTTGGGGCCAGCAGAGGTTTGTCTCCATATATAGAGACAGACATCCTTGAGGGCTATCCTTTGTACATGGTTCTCTGCATCAATAATACAGACTGACATACACAAGATACTCTCAAGGAGAGCCAGTCAGTTTGTGTCGCCAGAGTACTTGCCGTGAAATAAACAAATGAGAACTGACAGTCCTTGTGATTGTCCATACATCCTCATGAACAGGATACATCCTCGCCTGCTATATCGAGCCCCGATGGAGTTTACGCAGAATCCAGGTGGCTTTGTTTTCCACAACAAAAGACATTACTGAGACAAAAGGAGCACCTCCCTAAAGATATAAAAAAAAAAACAGTTCAAACCTGATTGAAGGTTCTTGCCAAATATGAAAAAAGAACATCAAGTGACAGTAAGCACACTCTGTAAATGGCTATGAAATACACGTCAGCTCAGATGTACTCAGCATCTGGGAGCTGCTGCGCGGAGAACGTGAACTCGTGAAATGTCTGTCAGGAGTTGAAACAGACCTTGAAGAGCGCAGAAATTCTATTAGTTACAACAATGTATAGTTCCCAGTGGGATTTTACGAGATGTGTGGGAAAGAGCAAAGACGTGCTAAAAAGTAGTCAAGTGTAACAACGCAAAATATTTGCATAAGATTTCCTGCAACAAATTTTAAACGAGGGACTTGGAATATGAGCAAATTGCCAGGAATGGAAGAAACAAATGATGTAAACTTGACAAGACCTTAAAATTTTGATTGTGTTAGATCCGTTTCCTGTTGAGAGTCTGTAGGAAGCTATACACTCTTCTTAATTATGATTGTCTTTGACTCCTGTTAAAGACTTTTTTTCCACAGGAGTGTTTGGTTAGCAGTTTGTTTCAGTGTGAAAATACAGCTAAAATAAGACCAGTACAGTAAGAAAAGAAAAAGAAAGAAAATTTAGTCATGATGCACTACTACAGCCTGGCTCTAAAGCCCCTAATTAGTCGAGACATTTTGCTTAGTGGTTTGGCATTTTAGCCACAGGGGGTATGATACAGTAGATTGTATTGGACATGCTAGCAGAGGGACACAACCTAAAAGGCTGATTCGGGAGTCTAAATCCTTTGCACTACTAAAATTGTGTATTTAAAACAAGGAAAAAAAAGCCGAAAGTAGTAGAATTGCATGCAAAATATGATGGGTGTAATTTACTGTCCTCGTGCAAAGTGCACGGTATTTTAGAGAAGGTGTGGAAAATAAGCATTATACTTACCAATATACAGACATAAGCAATTTGCAGAAACAAGCAATTACCCTTTTAAAATTTCATGCAACTCTATCCTGCATAAACTTGCTATCATAGGAGTCATTCAACAGCGGCAAGGCCTTGATAGAGATGTTCATTAGCCTATTGCTGAGACAAACACATTTGATGGATTAAACAGTCAAATATAACAAGATGCTTGAACTGCTGTCCTGGTTGTTAAGCGAGATCAAAGTGGGGCCTGGGGGTCTGGTAAGTATGGGGAGCAGGATTGGTTCAGCAGAGCTCCAAAAGAACAAGTGCTGGACCAAGGAGATATGACATCAGACGTGTGCACTGCATTCCCTGAGGCCTGTTCTTTCAAAACTGTCAGCCTGCCCTGCACCAAATGAGCTGTATAAGAGTAGGGTGCAGACATTATTTCAGAAAGCACTTCTAATCTAACAATAAGAATGAGCTTCATTTGGTCATGTACCACCTTAGTGAAAATGGTTAAATAAGGGGGAAAAAATCTATTTAGCTTTTTTCTTCACCCTCCTCTCCTTCTGTAATCTCTCATTCTATGAAAAAATGTGACACATTTCAGGGAAAATAAAACAGTGATGATTATTAATTATCCCAATTATATCTGAAGTCATTTAGACATTATTTCCATATAACACCTAACTAGGGCTAGATTATTTTGGGAGTCGACTAATCCGTCATTTCTTTTTCGACTAGTCGATTATTTCAATCTTACCTCACCTGTTCGAGCCTGCCCACCTGTGAATATCACCTTGTTGTCTCTTCTCACAATTAAAATAATGACCCATAAAAAAAGAGCTTGATGCTAATGAAATGTACTTTTAACATTAATGTTACCATCAAAATAAATATCAAATGAACAATGCATATTTAACGTGAATGAATTTTTTTGTTTTAAATGAAATTATGATGTCCAAATAGTAAAAATGGCCTCTGTCCAAAAGTTCAATTAAGGCTTCAAATTAAAGCAAAAAGATTTTTTCCATCCAAAAACAACTGAAACGCTGTTTTTCAGTCTGCATTCAACTTTGTTTTCTGTGAAATGCTCCCACAGCTTTGACAGCCTGTCTCGATTTTCTCCACCCTCCTCTCTGCTCCATCCTCGTTACGTTCTTCGCGTTACTTTCTTCTTTGTTAGTATTGTTGGCATTGGCAGACAACAGAGGAAATACTGCCCCCTATCGTCCTATAGTGTATTGCGGTTACGTGGCTTTAGAATATGATGCTTGTAATGGCAAAATGCTTTGTAGAACAAAAAAAGCTTTTACCAAAATTACACATTTTGCTTTAAAAGAGACTTACAGTTTCGAATTTCAAGCCAAGGACACCAGACATCATGTGGACATTAGACATATAGATGTGTGCGGCACTCACACTCTGTTGGAGCACTTTTCTCAGTGACACATCCTATATTTGCTTGCTGATAGATTGCTTGTCTGGCTGTGCTAGTGCACATAAAGTAAGGAGACAGAAGTGCTGATAAAATACTTAGCTTTCAAGCACATCATAACATACAGGCTTGGGCTGGCAGCTTTCATGGCACCTGAGCAACACTGTTTAATACTTTTTTCTAATACAGGTTCGGACAGTCTAAATTAATTTGGCGGGGATGTGCATATTTTTATTTTCCTCTGCTGAGGGCCAGAATATATTCAAACTGAATCTTGTACAGTTGTAGGTGGCTCTCGTTCACAAACACAAGTGCTTAGTTTTATGGTACAACACAGTGCAAAAGTAAATACCATATTGGATTGGATTGGATAAACAAATGGTTGATTAATTGATGGCAATTCAAACAGAATAAAATATCTAGAATTATGAGGATCAGTGAGAAGCAAATTACCAAAGAAGCCTTCCTGACATTTATTTATTGATCCCAGTGTCATAAATACAAAGATTTACAACTTTAAATCATGAGAAATTAATTATTTTTGCTTTTTCTACTGCTGATGAAACAAACCAGCAGCACAAAGAATTCTTGACATTTTGAAGACTAAACAATTCATCAGTTAATATAAAAAAAACTGTGAGTTAGCAATAAAATTAAGCCACTAAGCTACACCAAATTGCTCTGGTCTGAATTTAACCTCCAGCTAAATTCAGACCAAACACCTCATCTCTTTTTCATAACTACTAACTGCTTTTCATCACATCAACTGCAGCTAATTCTGAAGGCATGAAACACACATTTTTTGTAATAAACCCAAAGAGAAGTCATACAGCAAAGGAGTGGAGGATCCACTGAGAAAAAAAAAATCAGCTGAGGAGCTTGTACTGGTACATTAACTTGACCCACCACATAATTTTCCTAATGTGCCTAAATCCATACAGGAATGCGTGAAGATATGTCTGAGAAAAATGGCATCCAGTACAGCATTGTTATCACTTGAGGACCTATTACTGCCATCCTTATGCAAAGTGTGACTAATCAATTTAACTTCCTCTTGAAAAATAACACTCTGAGTGGGGAAAATCAGCATCTGCTATGTCCCACCCCCTGTTATATCTGTGGACGATTCACGGAGGTATGATATCATACCATACATGCTCAGTGTCTGAGAGAAATATACAAGGGGGCAAGAAAGGAGAGGAAACTGTGAGAAAAATGGAGGAGATGGAGGCTTTTGTCTCCACATTTCTCACGGTGGGTATCGGAAACGGCCAGATGCTGTCAATCACAAGTGAAGGCCGGAGAATAGACTGCCCTATTTATCTAATGAAGAGGTCAAGGGGCGGAGGTGGGGGGTAAGCAGAGCATAGCCAAGACCGTCACAATAGGCCATTTTTTTCATCAGAGGAACTAGTGGGGCATTTAAGGGTGGTCCGTATCTTTGTGCATATTTTGACCGCACAAACTGTCACGTAAAACTTTGGCGCCATTTTCAGGGGAGAATAAAAGTATCCACACTGACGGAGACTTGTCAGTGGGAACAAAAGACTACTGGAAAGGGTTAAATATGGTATGTATAAATAAAAAATTTAAAAATCAACAATTTATCAGAAGAAGTACAAGAAACAGCCATTCTTGAAAATGCTTCGGCCATCTCTTGCTTGGCCCCCACCGCCTGCACTGAAAAAGCAGCTGTGTTTAAAAAAAAACACTCATTCAGATTCATCTCATTCATGAGCTCGTATAGACATTCATAAAGGATCGTAAAGGATCAACAAACTTTGTTGTGACAAGCTAGGCTCTCTTTAATTAGCTATTTAGTTACGAAGCTTGTATTGTAGGGTTAAAAGTTGATTAAATGCAGATTGAACCGTATCTATTTTTTTAACTAAAAATTATTATCACAAGTCTTGTAGCGACTCAGCACTGACTGCTGTCTTCTGTGATACACAAACACTATAACCTTGGTACTGTACATCTATATGCTGGGTTGAATCCCTGTCAGCTTCTCAATGAATATTTTCTCTCTTATATCTAAATGAACATACCTGCAATTTCGGTAATCACTTTTTTAGGTGTACCTGTTCAACTGCTTTTTAATGCAATTATCTATTCATTTAATCACATAACAGCAACTCAGTGCATTTAGGTATGAAGACATGATCAAGATAACTTGAAGGGACTTTGAAGATGGCATGGTTCTTGGTGCCAAACAATCTGGTCTGAATATTTCAGAAACTGTAGATTTACTGGGATTTTCCAGCACAACCATCTCTACAGTTTACAGAGAATGGTACCAAAAAGAGCAAGAATCCAATGAGTGTCAGTTGTCTGGGCTAAAATGCCTTGTTGATGTGAGAGGAGACACTGCGTCAAGCTGACAGGAAGGCAACGACTGCGTAAATAAATACACGCGACAACAAAGGTACGCAGAGGAATATCTGTGAATGCACAACATGTCAAACTCTGAAGCATTTGGGCTACAGCGGCGGTCACCACTCCAGCGAACGACGGGAAATTGAGGCTACAATTCACACAAGTTCATCAAAAACTTGACAATGGAGGATTGGAAAAGCGTTGCACTGATTCTGACGACTCAATTTCTTCTGAAAAATGTGGATGGTAAGGCGAGAATTTGGCACAAACAACATGAAAGCATGGCTCCATCCTGCTTCATATCAATGGGCCTGGCTAGTGGTGGTGGTGTAATGTTTGGGGAATACTTTCTTAACCCACTTTGGGATTCTTAGTACCAACTGAGCATTGTTTAAATACCACAGCCTACCTAAGTATTGTTGCTAACCATATCAAACCCTTTATGAACACAGTGTTCATCTTCTGTTGACTGCTTCCAGTGGAATAATGGTTTGTGTCTGCAAGGTGTACCTAATAAAGTGTACAGTATAGAATCACTAGTCAAATATGGTTATAGCAAAATAGAAAGTGTGGTGAATTTTCCAAAATGAGTGTAAACAAGCTCCACCACCACCACAGGTTATATTTCCGCTATGCTTGTGTAATATTTAACACCACCAGCACACAGGAAGCTGTGCCCGCATAGAGATGATTCATTTAGAGTTTCCCAGTTTGGCAGACCACTGGTTTTTGGGGGAGGGGACATAGCGGTGATGTGACTCAAAATACAGGAATTTTCCACAAATGTATTTTCCTTCAGTCGTTTGTCTCTTATTATATTCCCATTTTGCATGATAGTTTTTAGGTTTCTGGTTCATTCATTTTAACAAAGGAAAAAAACTAACTAACTAAAAAACAACATATAGATTTACTCTGGCTTATTGGCCATAAAGGTGTGCCAGTCAAAGTGTTATATATTAATAGGTGAAAATGAGTCAGCAGGGCAATGAAAGATATTCTCATTCAAGACAGAACTACAGCTCAGTTAAAGCACTTTGGACATGTGCAGAGGAAGGATAGTAAATATACTGAACAAAAGATGTTAAACATGGAGCTGCCAGGCACGAGGAAGAGAGGAAGACTATAGAGGAGGTTCATGGCTGTAGTGAAGGTTGGTGTGACAGGGATACAGTGAGATGGAGGCAAATGATCTGAAGGAGAAACAGCTCTAGCTTCCACATCAATGATATCTAGTGTTAACACTGTGAATATGGCTAAGCAATGACAAATTAAAAACTTTGGTCACATCAAGTAGACTTGAGCAGTGATGAAGTCTGAATACTATCAATAGCTCAGCCTACAGTTCTTCCTGCCTCACAGGTGGACACTGTACATTGTGTATCATAAATTACAAGGCAGACTTGGTTCAGCAGCAGGCAGGCAAACACACGAGAAAAAATTGGCAGGAAAAAAAGGCCAGTTCAGAAATAGACAGGCGCCAAAACACAAGCTAAAATAAATCCGGGTTTTTAAAAAAATGCAGGTGATTATGGTGTTACAACAACCAGGCAGTTAATAGAAAAAAAGTTGATATAAACACTAACAGGTGGTGAGGGGATGTGGGTGACTACAACGGCAGAAGATGTTGAGGTCAATACTGGACAGGTGGGAGTGGCAGGAGAGTAAATGAAAGAGGGAAAAGCAGGAAGTAAAAACCAAAACGAACGGCCTAACTGTAACAATTAAGTCCTCATTTCTTTCATTAGTTTCTTACTCATATTTGCAAAATTTATGAGACTGTTGTCCCCTTTAGGACATTTAGGGGCAAAGTTACAGCTGTAACCACATGTTTGGTTTCAAAGAAGAAAACGAAACAGACAATACTCTGAGCCAGTGCTGCTTGCGTGACAATAACATTTCACAGATGTCTGCAAATAGCGTGTTGACTGGCACTCACCTCCCGTAGCTGCAGGCTACAAGTCTGAATGAAATCATCTTGAAGAACACATTTTGTAGTTTTCTAAGAGAGACCCTCAGGTCCTTGTCGCCCATGTTATCACCATAAGGTCAATATCAAACACTGCTTAAACCATGGGCACCCACAGCCAAAGAGCCAACTCATCTGCACCACCCATTAGCCTGCCCGAATGGATAAAGGCAAAATGTCTTTTGAATTTGCCATGTTCCTATTTTGTGCAGCTTCAAGGCCAGAATAGGCAGCAGCAGTTTAGATAAAAACTTTCAAACAACTCGAGAAGAAAAAAAAAAGGAGTCCAAGGTTTAAGCAGCTCTGATTGAAATGGCTTGGCCCTTCTACACAAAAACAGATGATTGAAGTTCTCCTGATTGCTCTGCAGGCCGAGTAAATTTTCATAAAACGAATCTCAACCATGGATTTGGGGGGGGGGGGGGGCCAACCGTTTTTAGCAC
>VOQJ01015067.1:18511-30740 GCA_015052665.1 Apistogramma diplotaenia
GATTGAATTTCTTATGATTGCTCCGCAGGCCGAGTAAATTTTCATAAAACGAATCTCAAGCATGGATTTGGGGAGGGGGGAAGCACACAGTTTTGAGACCTCATTTCAATAAAACTATAAATAGCATCAATAGAAAGAAGAACTTCCACAGAATTTTATAACTGCTCTTTTTTTTTCCTCCTTCACAGAACTTATTAAGCCCAACTTCCTCAGGTGCAGCCCTTGTGCTACCTCACGAGGTGTGACATATATTTGAATACAACATCTGCATAATGGCTAATGCTGAAACCATAGTAACACCTGTGATTGATGGCTTTGTTAAGAGGAATAGTTACACACCATTACACTGGTGTAATAGTGCATGGCAGTCATCTTAATAACCAGGGACAAAGCAATTACCAAGTCATTAAAAAAGGAATAGACTAATACAACATGGTGCACACAAGTGACATGCCTCGAGATCAGCCTGTGTGAATGTTTTCTTTAAATAAAAATGAGACTTGTGTGCTCGAGCTACGTGTTCTCGGGAACCCTTGACATTTTATTTTTGTGCAATCTAGCACATTACACTCATTACCTGCACAGAAGCATTTTCAATGAAATCGCTCTTTGTTTCATGAGTGTTAAAGAAAGTTTGCCTGCCATTTCACATCTCCTATGGCTTCCTCGTATTACATTACACATGCTCCGTGTCAGCCTGAATGCTAATTTCCATAGGGAATACTTCCGGCTGTATTTTGATAAGAATTTGATAGCTAAGTTAGGAACACTTGTTCACGGGAAAATCATCCTTCTCTGTACCAATCCAGAGATGGAGCACGGGAGTGCTGGAAAAGACTGAGAGAACTCCAAATTCAAATGAGAGAAAGAGGAGACGGAGTGAAACAGATGCGCTGTTGTTCAGAGAGCGGCATATGTACGGGGTGAGCACACACAAAGCTAAAAAAAGAAGAAGAAAAAAACACGTGCATAGAATGCAGGGCCACTCGATCATCCTATTCGAAGGCCAATCCATCTATTGCTGGTTGACTGAGATCCAATCACCATTCCCAACAGGGCCACAATGAAAGAATGGCGCACAGCCGGTGAAGAAGCTCACTCTCTTATACTAGATTGATGGGACAAATCTTGGAGAGGTTCATGAGGCATCAAGATGAACATACCAATAAAAATCTTGATGCCAGACAGCACTTAAAAACAGGCCTCAGACCTTACTGTCAAAAAATATTCTGAAACAATTTGAAATGCAGCTTTAAAAGAACCTGACAAGTACACAAATGAGAAAATCAACTTTTTTCTGCATGTTTGTTCACTAGCACGAGCACATCTTACTGCTAGACAATACAGGCTCTCAGAACAAATTTCAATCAAATGCGTTTAGTGTCGTTTCTAATGGCAACACAGAAGATGGAGTCAAATGACTTCAAAGAGAGGGCGGAGACGGGATATTGCTTAAAATCTGAGAGAAGAGGACACACTCACACAACATAACCTCTATTAAAGGCACTGAACAAGGAAAAGCATGTGTGTGGCCATTTCAAGAGTTAAAAGGTCTAAAACTAAGTCTTTCAAATGAAGCTGAAGATTTAACTTTTCACATGCTCAAGCAACCAAATAAATTACTTTGAATTTGCCAGATTCTTTCATTAATTAATATGTGGCTTATACTGGCTGTTTTACAGGGCAAGACAAAGCCATTGGGGAAAGTCCTTGGGAAAATCAGTTCGTGTTACTGTGACTGCGAATAATTTTAAAAATATCATTTTTAACAACTCCATAATATTAATTGGCCCTTGCTGCAAATTTCGTATTAATGAGTAAGCCCAACAGAAGCCTTTCTGTAAATATAATCTGCAGTAACATTGAAAAAAAATTTAATCACAGAGAATGGCTATTCATACAGATCCATTTTGCCAGAACATTACTGGGACCTGATGTGGGGGTGTGAGGCTGCAGCAATGCCAGCATACAAACAAGGTGCTGCTGGCTCAAGTTACAGTATGGCCATTTAGTCTGTTTGCAGTCATTTTCATTAAAAAAAAAAACAGCCAAATACATCTGCTGCACACAGTAATAGCCTGCACATGTATAGTATTCATAATTTTGAACCTCACACAATAAAACTAGTATTTGAATAGCTTGACAGCATTTTGTCATATCTGCCCCAAGTGCCACTCTGACTAACTCTGAGACGGCACTCAGCGAGGCTGCGAGAACAAATTTCAATATTCAAATTTGAATCCAATATGAAAATCAAGCTCAAATGAACACATCTCACAAAATACATTAGGACTCTTGTTTGCTGCGTGTGCACATGACAACATTGCATTCTCACAGGCATTTTCAACAACAGTTACTCTGATTGCCATGTGCGGGAGGGAAAAATGTGCAGAATATCATCTGAAAACATCAATCCGTTTATCCACTTCAGGGTGTCGGAGTGAGGGTGGGGTGTTCGCTGGAGCCTAACTCGGCTGTCATAAGGCGAGAGGAAGGGTATCATCTCCAAACCCCTTTAAGAAAATCAACACTAAAACACCAAGTGCTTGAGATCTATTTGTACCATATTAAACAATTGTGCCACGCTTGAATGCATCTCTAATTAAGGGGCACAAAGTCCAGAGCAGTTTGCACGGGTTCATTCACAAACATCACATTTAATTTCAGGCTGAGCTTATTGAGGAAATAAGACCTGACGTTTTTAACAAAAAAAAAAGTAGTGCTCATACAGTTCATACAATTTTATGAAAAAAATGACATCTTTACACTTGCATCTATGGTAAACTAAATATCCAAGATTAAACTTCTTTCCCTTCCATTTAGGTTTCTCTAAATAAAGACATGAATTACATGTAGAAAAAATTGCATGCATTACTGGCTCATTAAACTGACAAACGGTAAAGGAGAAATGAGGGGAGGGCCCGTGGAAAGTGAGCAGCTTGAGTGCTAGGCTACCTGTCTGAACTTGATGTTTTTATCTGGGAAAATAAAGAAGGAGGTGAAAAGCTTTTGGAGATTTGCATTAGGCGCCGACATGATCCAAGTCGAGCATTTAATGCGGTAATAATAAAGTAATTCCAGCAACAACAAAATCAACCTAAAATTGCAAATATTACTTTAAGTAAAATTTCAGTTGTTGCTGCATTTTGCCCCTCAAAGTGTTGAATTTGTGAGACAAAGAAGTGTTTTATTAATGTATGCACATTTCAGTGAATTTAGGGTCAAATTAGATTTTTAGGACACTGTAATGCTGATGGAGCTACTTGGAAAAGGGATCAGACAAGTGAAGCATGGTGGGCCGGAGCAAGAACAGCAGATTTGGCAAATATTAAAAACCATAAACTTTATTTATTTTCTAGAGCAACTGGCCTGGAGTGACAGGTCGATTGTTTTTGTCAAACCCTGCTGGTGGGTATAATCCTTATTATGAAGATTAATAACATACATAGCAGCCAAGACATTGTATTATTCGGTGCTGCCCTGAGGCAAAACTGTCATTTACTTTTCCTGACTTTCTAGATTGACAGAAGCAATATAATCCTCATCTTCCCCGGCTGTTTATTGACATGTCCAAGAGGATCCAGTAGTGTGTGTACACACTCACTGCTCCTCCTGTGTCAGCAGTAGTCACAAACATGGCAGTGACTTGTTAAACAGTTTGGTCAAATGGAAGTAGCACTTAATGCAAAGAAGCTCATGCTCACATAAGAGCAGCGCACCACAGGGAAGAAGGGCTTCAGGACCTGTGGCTGCCGCAGCACTCTTAAGGTTCCAGCATGAACCCTGAAGTGTCAATTCTCCTCCATCACTTAACTGATTGAGGTAACCTTGAAATTTATCACAGGTGAGGAACTATTTGATTCCACAGGTTTTTGTGACTAATTTGGAGGTGGGCAGTTTGTCAGGTACTCAACAGGCTTTACATTGCTTGTATATCTTCATGGCTGCCCAGACTAAATGAAATGCTACTGCTTGCAGTCCATGACTTTAGGACAGAAAATACTGTGATTGATGAGCCCGATACAAATCCACTGTTAATAGTTGAAATGTATCCACACCACATAAACAATGGGGATTGTAAAGATGAATTATTCCACAGCCACTATAAACACCAGCTGCATGAAATGAATTAATTTCCTACTTCATGTTCATCTTTTTGGCTTTCTGGTGTTGGAGTTTCCCGAGAGTACATGAACACATCACAACGCCATAGCAAGTGCCAGCGCGCACAGAAAACAAAGCCCAGCTGCTATGGAGCCGAGTGCATCGAGCATCACGGGCACATATTGGGTGGGCAAAAAGATGCAAAAATGCCAGTGTGGTCTTTAAACATAGTTACAGAAGATCCACCAGTGCAGAAGAAGCAACAATGAATTCATCATCCTGTGGCCTCGGGTCCTTGCAGCAACAGAGAGGAAAAAGCGCGCGCGGGCGCACACACACACACACACAAATATGTTAAGCGCCATATTCACTTCTGCATAACCCAGTGAAAAATACAGCACATTTCTGCCACCATGAATTTTGATCAAAATATGTAAACGAGCACAATATGTCACTGAAGACTCCAATATTTTCTATTACTGGTTGTTTCACGAGAATTATTTAATTATTTTTTAACATAAGAGGCTCATACATACATTCATCAGCTGCATTAATGTACGACTTTAACATCTGCGTTTCCCCCCGCAGGTTTACCGCTTTCCTACTGGATGGACAGAGAAGCTTTGTTGCACTTCCAGTAGGCCTATTAGCTGTCATCAATCGAAGTAAAGCTACATTCTCGACTTTTCTCTCCCAGATGGTTACCTGCCGGGCACAATGTGTGTGCGCGGAAATTCTCGTGCAGTAGAGACTCTTAAATTGAGGCACATAAATTAGGTAAATAAATTAAATAAAATGGTTTCTCTGCTACAGCACAGGCAGATGAAACCCTATACATAGTTTATTTTTTTCCTTTTTTGATAATGCGTGTACAGGAGAGAAGAATTTCGCTACTCAGTATTTGTCAAAGTCACACACTTTTTTTAAACTGGCTGAAAATCAAGAATGATGTGATCACATCAACAAATCATTAGCCATTTCCCTTTTCGTAGCGTTCACACTTGTTGCTCATATTTCGGTGGTCACACATCCAATGCATGACACATTTATCAGCCCAGATGGACTGACATATTATTGATAAACATTTACTTGCAATCAACATCTGTGACAAAAGATACCTGCAGACGAAAGCTTGAGGAAGACCGATAATTGCCAAACATATTCCTTCCTTACAACTTCACAGTAAACTAGAGCCACTCATCTGATGCTGTGATTAGGTTATTAATAGATATTCAGAAACGATTACAAAATAAATGTTAATCTTTTTGTTGCCTTAATTTAGTTTGAACAAGGTCAATCACTGCCATGCTTTAGATTTAGAACTGAGTGACTACTCATCTGCTACCAACACAGGTCAATTTGTCTCTAATCAATAGGCCCATCTCTTTCCTCAAAGACTAAACTCATTGCAATGCTCCAGAGGTTCACAGGAGGAAGAGCACACAGTCCTTGACCATGATATGCTGCTCAAAATGTAAATGAGCCTTTGAATAATGGGACAAGTCAGCAATGAATATGCAGACGACCACAAATAATTTTTGCTTATCTTATAAATCATTTTTTGTTTGTTGGCATTTTGGATGACTTCACTTTATTGATTCCAAACCAAAACCAGGGACTCTAATGCACCTAACTGCTAGGTATGGAAAGTCTCCAGCCCGGTGACCTTGTTGAAATTTATTACCTTTATTTTCCTCGGGTGATCAGATTACAAGTGTGCAGCTACAAATTCATAGCATTTGTAAAACCATTATGATCTAATCACTCCAGACAAACTGCAATGAAGCTACAATTTCCTCTGTAGTCAGGATCAGGTCCTGGATCACTTCCAACCCAGCCTTTTTGACAAAGGAACATTGGAAGCAGTACGTAATACTATCCAGCTCACTACTTGTCAGTATGGTTCAGTTATTCTCTGTTAGACCACTGCAAGTATTACTTGAATTAAAATGACAAAAACTAGAAACCTGCACTAACAGAGACTGATGGTTACTAGCATACAGTGACTGATTTGTTCACTGGTTTATTTAAGCAAAAATGAATGGTCATCCAAATACTGTTCACATTTACCACAATTCTTTTAAGCTGGCAAGTCATCGGAAGGAACTTCTAATTGTTCCGTGCTGACCCGGCACAAGGCAAAGAACCATGAGGAAAGTTGGCTAAGGGCTCAAAAGAGATACAGTATCAAAAGAGCAAAGAATGGCAGCACACATCTGAAAACACGTCAACACACCCACACCCACCTGTATATGACAAAGACTCCACAGACCAATAGTTAGACGCTCTTCAATATTTCATTTTTACATTAAATATTAAAGATAATAACTGCGGATTGTAAGTAGAGCTTTACAGCTGTTAAATGCATCTAAAACACTGATTTGAAATAACATCCACCTGAAGCTGTGCTTGAACTTTGTAGCTCCACTGTGTAAGAGATTTGACATATCTGATTGGAATCATCTCAACACCAAAGGGCTGGTATACACAGATAACAAAGTAGCAGGTACAAAGATGAAGCATAGGCCAGTTCCTTAAAAATTTCCATCATGATATAAAGAACATTAAGAAAATGAGAGCGCCAACAATTGGATTCATTTTGTTTTACACATTACAAACAAAACAATTTAGGACAAACACAGGACACTGACCCAGAATGTGACATTTTCCAAAACACGCAGTACCAGTCAAAAGTTCGGACACTATAAAACGGATGAGTGTGTCCATACTTTTGACCGTGACTGTATGTCAAAGTCGTTCTAAAAGTTCCTTTTTGTGCCTTTTCAAAGAACCCAATTATAACTGTGACCAAAGTTTAGCGTATACCATATTTGCTATTTTCTATCAATATCATCCAAAGGTTTCCTCCTGAAAGAGTCATTCAGAATTCCAATTATTTTTTCAATTAAAATAATCTTACTCGTTTCCCAACTTTCTACTTTGATGTTTATTTGTTTGGTTGTGGTACCTCAGCACATAAACTATGCCTGAACATTACTTTCAGATTAGATCAAAGTGCTTCAGCTTTGTGCAGGTACAAAAGCGTAGATAAGACTTGAAAAAGAAAATGTATAAAATATATATTTTTGGCCATAAAACTTAATAACAGTCTAAGCCTTGTTACTTAGTAAATGTACTCGCCTTAACCTCATTTCTATCAGTTATTAGAACAAAGACTTGAATAGACAACAAGGCTGTCATGATAGACTGAGAAAAGACAAGTATAAAATATTGGGAGAAAGACTTTTAAAGGCTGTTGAAATACTGCGTTGGGCTTTCTTAAATTAAACATTTATGAATTTTCTCAATCTTTGAGGAGAAAAGATAACAAAAACTTTAACAGCTTTTCTTTATTTTCATTGGGTCAGACACCCAGCATGTCTCTTGGTTTTCACTTCAAAACCCCATCTCATAAGCTTTGTTTGGGTGGGCGACAACGCTTGCCTCCATCACTTCCACTTCAGAGCTTCATACATGAAAAACAATCACAAACAGCACTATCAATCTACTTTCCCATTTACTTTGAAAATATTCACTGAAAACATAGCAGAGTAATACGGATGGGAAAGAAATGGCACTTTCCTGCTAAATACTACCGTTGCCTTATCTGGAAGCACCGCACTGAGCGATGTGGCCCAACAACAGTAAGCTAATCAAAGGGTCAGAAAGTGGTCAAAAGTCTTCTTTAAGTGATAGGATAGATTGCCTGAGAACTTAAAGAAGTGTCATCCACTGCCATTTATTTTGCACTTGAGGCTAGCTCTGCAAGTATAAGCTTCAGTGTTGGATGCTCTGCTGTGACACTGATGCTAGTCTTCACCTTACCAACCACAGTCAAGCTACAATGGACTTTTTAAAGGTGCTATTTAATCACAGTTTTATTGTTCCGAGTCAGGGAGCTTAGCTCGACAGACCATATGAGCATTCTCTTCATTTGGCATCACCAGATAGCTAGAGTAACAGTAGGTGGCTTCATACGCCTTCAGTTTCCCTCTATGAGAAAATTAGACATTTTTCATTAGCTAATACTGCTTTCCTACAAATATAATTCAACTGGCACACACGTTAAAAAGTACTCCTTGGATTTCTTTAGCTTGGCCCATACTACAGGACATGAGCTAGCTCAGAAAACTATACACCAAAGCCAGGAAAGGGGAGAAAAACAAGCTAATCAACATGCAGACGCAGGAAGCCAAGTGAGCCCGAGTCAAGCTGCCAAGCTGCCAGATAAAGATCTGTCTGACACGGGGACCTTTTAAATAATCCACTTGTAAGTACACCATCTACAAACTTTAACAACCTGCTTGGAAAAGCTGGGTTTCTGATGAGGGGCTAAGGGGTGCAGGAGAAGATACAGAATAGCTTGGACAAACATTATGTGGAGACTTCTAACACACAGAGGACTTTAAATGTCACTCATTAAAACCAAAAGCTACTGCTGCCGATCCCCCACTGAATTCCAGGGGCTCCTCCGAGAAACAAGATGTAAGCTCACTCTTTTGCCTTCATGTGGATCTTACGTAAGAATGGTGAGACAGAGTTAGGAATGTTCTGAAGGGGTGTGCTCCAACACTAGAAGCAGGTGATGTTGGCTAAAACATTCACTGTCAGTTTGCATTTTAGACGCTTCACAAACTAAGTCATATCTAGTTTGTGCAAGCCTTATTTGTAATCTGACTTTCCTGCTTTCTGGCTCTACCAGGCACTGCGATTCTGAAAAGGCTAAATGAAAGCACAAGAAAGGACATGTTTGATGTGAAAACATACAGGTTATCACCACGACCATCAATGGCAATCCATCTGTTCAAACAGTGACCTTGTTTACTTAACAACATACCTAATGCCCTTTGCGTGTGAAGCATAAGATCGTCTCTGTATAATGCATAAGAACCAACATGGGAATCAGACAGGGGATTGCCTGACTTAAAAAGGACTCGAGAATTCTTAGCTCGCCTTTCTAAGAGGCACACACTGATGTCTGCCACATTAATTGCTTTGTGACAATTGAAGGCTTTAAATAAATTGGCACCATTTCAAGGGACTCGAGCTTTTCCAAATATTTTCAGATTATTCTGTCAATTAATTATCTGCAATATTGTGTGAGATATTACCTGGCTGAAACATATTCAGAACTGCCGGGAGGCTCCAAAGTTCAGACATGGAAATAAAGCTTATTAGGATGGGAAACACTCAAAGCAAATTCTCAAGACTTAGCTGTCCAGACGAGCTTAACTACACTGTTTCACAGTTTTTCAGAGAGCGGAGCTCCATTTTCAATTCAAGATAAAAAAGAATATTTTTTAGGAGGCAATTTCTGTTTCTTTGACAGTGGTTCCTGCTTCAAGTCAAGGATAAGGTTCATATCTGTATATAAGCTTTGACAAAGAAAGATAAAGGTGGAAAACTGCTTATCCTTGTGCTGACATTAAGAACAACAGACTACTTATTCTGCTCCACAACTTTGATGTAATAAATTTACTTCTGTTTCTTTTTCTCTATTGAATAGATGGCCTGAGAAACCCTAAACTTCACAGCTGCAGATTGTATACAGTGAACTGGGTGAGGTGTGAGTACACTTCCATTTCTGTCTGCATGTTTAGGCATGCAGTGGTAGTAGGGGCTCATACTTATGCTGGGAATGAGGGCCAAGCCATTCAGCGCATCTTGAGCTATAAATCAGCCTTGGTCAACCTGGCCAAGAGCATTTTCAAACCCATTTGCAGAAGATAATGCCAGCTATTCCTCCCAGCCCCAGGGACAGAAAAGCTAGCCTCATGAATCATTGCCCTTTTAGTGGAGCTGTAACATGGATCTCACCTTGCCGTATCCATAGGGTCCTTTTGACTCTTCCTGGTAGGCAGAAACAAAGGGTGTCAAAAAAGTAAAATGTTTGAGCTAGGATTTCAAAAAATAAATAAATAAAAAATAAAAATTGAGTTATGAAGCATAATGACTCAGAGCTGACTAAAACCAGGTAAAAAGAATAGATCCAACAATAGAGCCTCTACAGGAAATTAGCATGCAGGATGGGAGTATAACACTACCTACTGCCAAAAAACAGACGAGTTACGTGACAGTAATGGTAACACAGGATGTGCATCAGTTCATTACATGAAACATGCTAATCGCCCACGAGTATTATTATCAGTGAACGAGGCACTTTTACTGTTATTACAATGAAACATCATCCACTGAGTGATCTCACAGGACTTTGGACTTTTAAAGCTGTAAAAGTGAAAGGTGAGCTCAACTATTGCTGCAGTTGTTTCTCAGTGCTACCCCAACATTACTGCCCAACAAAGGTGCTGTCCAAACGCACACAGGTAATTTTTTTTCTTCCAAAAACATTGCTTGTCTTTCATCCACATGCAAATGCAGTTTGGGGTCACAGACCTTTGGGAAAACTCTTTCCAGGTCAAAGATATTCAGAAACTTTTGGAATTTGCAGCTTTGACATGAAGACAAAAAAAGCAGCTTAGAAAAGAAATGTTCTAGGCTGCTAATTAAAGAGATTTTTTTTTAAAGTGTGAAAAAAAGGAAAAACTGAAATTTTCCATTTACATGTGGACTGCGACTGTTTCCATATACTTTACTTTTCGCCTGAGAGAACTGACCAGTTGTGATTTTTCTTGCTTATTCTTTCTGAAGTGTATTCTGAAAACAAAATGAAATCTTTTTTCTAACACTATTTTGTCCAAAAAGGATATAGATTGTGCATTAAAAAGCAATATAACCCCACAATATCATTTTTAAATTTACAACTGGTAATATCTCAGTAAAGTCAGGTTCAAAGACATTATATATACCATCATTAAATGTAAAATTGCAAACTTTATGTGTAAATGATAAGGGCTTGTGTCTCACTGCTGATGTCCTTTCATAAACTCTCACAGTTTCTCCCTGGAAGGAGTTCCAAACACTGAACACTTATCATTGCAACAATCAAAAACATTCAAGAATCCAAACTGAGACCCACGTTTGTGGATTTAGTGCACATAGTCATCAATGATTAGGTGTCATCTCTTAGAACTTTACATTATTCTATGGTACATCTCTTTTTTATATATATTTTTGTACTTGTCTCATGTAATGGGATATGTGTTGTGTAATATAGAAATATATATAAATACAGTTATATGTTAAAGTAAAAATCTATCTAGCAATAAAAACTGCAAATTAGCTCCAGTTTAATGCTATGAAATGTGGCATTTTCCATTTTATGCTTGTATATCTGCCTCTATAAAGAGAAACATAAAAACAAATAAATAAATATTTATTTATTTGGAGGAGCTACCACACCCATGAATGTGTTGTAATGGAAAATAACCTTTAGACTTTCTTGAAATGGGAAACAGTCTTTTATACAATGTCCATAGACATTAAATATACAATAAATTCCATTTAGTACCGACAGAGCCAAATGAGTTTCCCTCCCTCCACCACCCAAACCACTCTCTAACCTCATGCTGTGATATTCCATTACTTTCTGACTACAGTTAGGAAAATTCGACAGGATTTCAGCTGTGCACTGCAGTGTGTAACCTTGAAATGTACTTATTGTGAGTCTGATGAATGCTGGTTATGTGCAACTACGTACGGGGCCATTTATATTATCATAGCCCATATTTATATATAAATGGGGTCCAGGAAACAACTTATCATGTTGGTCAGTGCAAAGACATTCCATTAAAAGCAAGTTCAAAAGTCCCAGTGCTTCTCCGTTCCCTGTTACATTCACTTCACTGCAGAGAGATGGGAGTGAAACACTAAAACAAATCCCTCATGGAGAGCAGCACACACTACAGCTTTGTCGGTCTGCAATTTTTAAAATTTAAATCGTGATTACTTCAAATCATTCCAAAGAAGCTGCACTTATGTAGCAATAACGTACGGCTAACATATGGAAAGGATTTAAAAAAACAAAAGCAAGCAAATGGTTAAACTATTAATATTAAAGGCCTATCATAGACTGTACGTAAAAGATGGATGTAGCCACCGTATGTGTATGTATGTGTATGTATATATATATATATATATATATATATATATATATATATATATATATATATATATATATATATATATATATATATATAAATATTTATATATATATAAACAAACATCT
>VOQJ01015067.1:64154-89551 GCA_015052665.1 Apistogramma diplotaenia
GGGCCCTCCCCCATTTACCGGGCCGGCCAGGATCTACAAGTCTTTCCGGTTGGGGCATGGGTGCCAGAGCGGATGGTGGGGCATTTGTAGGGGTGGGGGGGAAGACGTGGAAAGCAGGCACTGGGATTCTGGGATCACTTTGCTGTGACCCATATCCTTCCGTTCTGCTCTGAATGCCTCAATATAAAAAAAACAAAAAACAACCCAATTACTGTTGACCTCTGTACCGCCTCCAAAACACAGCAGCAGCGACTAATTAAAACTGAAAGGTTTCCCATTCCCTTCTTTGTTTTTCTCCCCACTGCGTGAGTGTGTCTATACTCGTATTTAACTGAAAGTCCCAGTTAGGTGGAGTATCTGCATATTTTCTACGAACAGACAAGATTGCACTCAAGTATTCGTGCTGGGGGAGAGAAAAAAAACACACACACTTGGTCCAAGCAGGACAGTTTAAAAGCAAAAACAAACCGCAGAGCAATCCAAGTAGGCCGTTTCTTTCTCACCAGTCAGACCCTGGGGGGACGAGTCATCAACCTGCCGATATGTCTGGCACTGACAGAAGCTTCCAATCCAATCTCTGTTTCATTCAATTATCATCCCCTGGAACAGGCCTCTACATTGTTTGCCCTGAAGAGGAACTTGTGTCGCACCCACAGTATTCAGTGTGCACTGCTCTCTTGCTGTACCGCAACTAAAATCCTTTTCTTTTCCAACACATAGCCTCGTGAATCACACAAACTGGTTTTGTCTCTCTATATATTTATTGACATTAACATAATTAAATTACATTAAAAATGAAAAAAGTGGAGTGACTCCTCATTTCTTTGTATTTTGCCATTTTTTAATGGTCTTGAGCAATAGTTCTGTCATTTTTTGGGGGAAACTAGACAAGTGGAGGACATAAGAAGTGGTGACAGGTCTAAAAAAACAATCTACAGCAGATGAACAATATCTGAAAGTTATATCCTGGCAATAAATTCAGGAAAAACCTGACACAGGGCCTGAGAGATACATCTGGCCCTTCGGTTGATCCATCTACTGTTCACTGAAGCCTTATCAGAAATGGTCTCAGTGGAAGGATGGCTGTCAAGAAAACAATTTTTAAGGAAAGGAAACAGAGAGAAAAGGCTGAGGTATGGCTGATACCTCAATGACTGAAAACTGAAGGACTGAAAATCAATGCCTACAGGTGTTATGGAGCGATGAATCCAAATCAGGAATGGTTCCAATTGTCATCAGTATGCACAGGTCATAAAGACGTATGACAGTGAGTGGCTACAGCCATTTGTAAAAAAAAAAAAAATGGCAGAGGCTTTGAGACAGTGGTGTTGGGAATCTTGTCAAAAATCATGGAATTATGAACTTAGAAAAGTACCATCAGATTTAGATCCAACGTGCAGTATCTGGAGATGTCTGATTAGCTTGATTTTTCAGCGTGACAATGATCCAAACACACTGCAAATGCAGTAAAAGCAACCCTGAATAGAAAAACACATCATCAATCACGGACTCATCAGGGTTGCTGACCCTATTCATTACTTAAGCAGTGTGAGCTCATCTTGACAGGGAATGGAATCAAAGGCAGCCAAAATCCAAAGAAGAGCTTTTCAATAACATGTATGAAAAAAAAATACATCCATGTAGATATCAGCCACACAAGGATGGGCTGGAAAAATCTAAAGAACTAAAGGATTGGTCAAGACTTTTGCACAGTCCCGTATAAGCTGTGCATTACTGGAATGGATGGAGTGAACAAATTAATTCAAAAACAAGGAAACCTGGCAAGAAAGCCTGTGATCTGTGACAAACCTCAAGCTGCTACACTGACACTTAATTGTGCTGGTTCACAGAATGCTGCCCTGAGCTTATATAACAAATGATTTCACTGCAGTGCTAAAAAGATGAAAAAGTGACCATATCAGGTGATGGATACACAAAGTTACCTCTATATTAATTGCGAACCTGCCCAAGGCCATAAAAATAAAGACACAATGACAGGTAATAGTAGGTGGAATCGAAAAGCAGGATTTGTCATGTCGAAAAAATGATGATGACGATTATGATGAGACATGCAGCGCATCAAATTGGTTGGCTGACTTTGATGATACCTCAAGTGGCCCCAAAGTGCTCAAAAATGTAAGCTTATGAAATTTAATGGCAGAAGGGCAAACGGCACTGCAGAAACACGCATGGATTCACACATACAGAAATATAATTGAAAGCACTAAAACAGCTATCGAAGACTTTGGTGGGTTTTTTTCTGTTTTTTTGAGGGTCTCCAGTTTGTTTTCCCTGCTGTTAAATAAGCCTGCATAAAAGTTTCAAGCATTTTTAAAACTGAGGTTTTTTTGCATATCAAACGGTGCATAATGCCTACTTGTCCTCTCTTCTTGTCAGTCAGTTTTTCTTTCTCCTTCACCCTCAGCAGCACTTCTGCGTCTCCTCTGGGAGACTTCGGCCCTCCTCCCGCCCGGCAGATGGTCAAGGTTGAGCACTTCTTGATTCAGCTGCACATCACATCTTTGTCTTGAAAATGAAGCCACTATCCATCCTCCTTTTTAATTATTACATCTGGTGTTTAAGTTTAATTGAATTCTAATTTCTATATAGTTATTTTTGTTAGTGTTTGCTTACATTTTGTACACGTGAGGTGGCGACTCAAATATATTCTGCCAGACGATTCGATCGTGCTAGCCTGTATTCTGCTCTTTACTTTATGTGCCAGCGGGTCGAGCACAAGCAAAGTCAAATATTTTGAGATTTCACAGCAGCACGTGGCGAGATGAGGGCCTTTTTCTGAAAAAGTCTGATGCGTTTACCTTCTTTCCCGCTGACAAAGATGGAGATTTAGTCAAAGGAGTGTGAAAATCCTGAGAAATGGGGTCTTAGTCTTGGGAAACATCACTGCCAACAACACGGATACAGTGAGAATAAAGATACCAATCACTTGACCAAGGTTTTGTTAAATGTTTAAAAATGTTGAAAACATTAATGATTTAAACAGGCAAATGGAAATAAAATTGTTGCATAAGCCAGCCTGTTATGATCCTGGCTCAGTGTGTTCCTTTTTTTAAGTTCTTTTCTGTTTGATCTTTAGTCTCAGTGTTTGTCATTGCTCCTGTGTGTTTTTTGTGTATTTGTCCTTTGTCTCATGTTTTGTGTTTGGTTGGATTCCCTTATGTTTCCCTGTGTGGTGGATTTAGTTTTAAGCAGGTTCAGATGCCCTCTGTGTTAGCCTCCCTGTATTAAGTTTGCACGTTTTAGGTTAGTTACTTCCTGTTTTATTGTGATAGTCTTCTGTTCTGTATGTTTGGTGTTTAGTACTTTCCCCTGGTTTCGTCAATGCGATTATGTTCAGCCGCGCTTCCCACCTGTGGTCCATCCCCTCATCATCCCCTTGTGTATTGAGTTTCAAGTTTCAAGTGCTTCATGTTTCGAGTTTCAAGTGTTTTTCAGTGTGCTTCATGTAGCTTAACATAGGTTCAAGGATTATTATTAATGAAAGTTCAATTTTCGCTCCTGTCGTGATCTAATGTCCCTTCGCCTTGCCTGCCGCAGCAAACCATAACACAACCAGCTAACCTGTTGCTTGTTACATGGCTCCTGTTTTTTGAGAGAGGAAGAGAGAGGGAGCGAGTGCCCGTCTGTGTCAGATCTAGTCCAGGCCCCTCGGAGCAGAGAGCTCACAGAGCACAGTGAGGACAGCCACATCAGGGCGGCACACAGACAGCTGGCTCCCTCAGATGATGCATTGGCCTTGGCATCCTAATTGGCCCCAGTGCCTCAACCAGTGCTCCAGCCAGGCAACGTGGTGTTTCTGTGTGTGTGCACCCATGTGTGTGTTTCTGCATGTCTGTCTTTGTCTGGCCGTGGTGCAGTTTCCACAACTCTGTGTTTGCATTTTCTTCCTGTGTACATCTGTTTGATTTTTCATTGCAAACTTCCGAATTTCAGGGAGTGAAAATATTTTTATTCAGGTGTGGCTCCCTTCTTACTCCTCTCTGTGAATGTGCACCCCATGCAGCGCTTTGGGCAAGGCTGTACTTCATCTGACCTTTCTCCTCCATGATTTGCACTCAACACACACACACATACACACACACGCACACACACACACACACACACACACACACACACACACACACACACGCACACACACACACACACTTATAACTGTATACAGCTTCATATATTTGGCAGCACATACACCCTTTCACCACATTTATTTATCCATCATCTCCCTCATGTCATCATTACATAAGAAAAATAAAGTGTGCACCGTTTCACAGCATGTATGCACGCCATTAAGCATTCAAGTATGTAACTGTAGTGTTATTGTATGTGTGTCCTTTTGCTGTCATGACTAATATCAGTCAAGTTAAGGATTATAAAGAGAAATGACTTGAGACATTTACATTATCCCTGACTCTACTAAATGGAGTTAATTATTGTTGTCATCCTGCCTGTTACAGAACTGTCCAGTGACCTTAAGTGGTGGCATTGGCCTGGTGGGAAGAAAACTGGAAACTAAATGAAAAGGTCACACATTCAATTCCAACAACAGTTTATGCATGCATCATTTAAGAGGACATTTAAGTCATATGCGCTGCAGGGGGCAGGACGCATCATGCACGCACATCAGTCTCAGGTTAAAGGATAGTCCTCATTACTGTACTGCACTGTACATTGCTGTGAGGAAAAGGTTTTCATTTGCTAAAACAAAACCTTCATCAGTCCTAAATTCATCAACACGCAGGACGCCTGATCACTATCAGCACTGCTTGTAGCATAATTTACTCCTCCCACCTTCTTCTTCAATATCAGGACCCTGTAGTGAAGCTGCAGGCTTTAATAACTATTTTAACATGGACCAATGTCGACTGACTGGAAAAATAGGCTGCAACTTGCTCAGAATTGGAAGTATATAGTGGACCAATTACCCCCATGGTGATGGCAATATACTAGTGTGGCTATAGGCTGTGGAGTTGCTGTGGGTGTAATTGATGTTGCTCGGTGGCTGCCAGAGAGGTTGGAGGCATGCAGACCACAGAGACATTTCCTCTAATAGGCCCTGCCAGGGGTCACGGCACACGCTACAGACCGAAGCACTTACAACCTCACCGGCACTCCGGTGTCTCGACCAATACACACTGTATCACATGTTCAACCTGAGGCTGTTTTAGCCTGAAAACTAGCCCTTTCAGGCTAATGACAGTATTTGCTGTATTCCAAAAGATATACATTTTACTATTCAAGAGTGAAATATTGTAATTTCAGAATAAAAAGGTTTTAAAGTTGATTTGATCCCTGCTAGACGCAGCATGCTGAAATATCCAAGGCCTTCCCCGAGAAAGACATCATCTGGATGGGAGCATCTGTTGCTTTTCAGCGTTGATGCCTTTCCAGATGTGCAAGCTGCCAGTTCCATAGGTGCTAATGCACCCTCAGACCATCAGAAATGCAAGCTTTTGAACTCTAGGCTGATAACAAGCTGGATGGTGTTTCTCCACTTTAGTCCAGAGGGCACAGTGTCCTTGTTTCCAAAGTATATATACATTTAACTGAAGATAATTTCAACAAAGAAAAGTGATAGTTTAGACTTTAAAGCCTTTTCTTCAAGTCGAGAGTAAAGCACAGGAAGTAACAACCATCACATTGCCACAATGTGGGTCTAAGTGAACAAGCAAGCAAACAAACTGTTGCGTGGCAAGAAATAATATTTATTTACAAGAAACAACAGGCTGGAGTCAATAAGTGGCACAGAAACATGATGAAGCAAATAAACATCAGAGTCTACAGGGCCAAAGTCACAAACAAGACCCCGAGAGGGAGCGAGAGAGAGCACTGGGCTACATGAAATAGTCGCAAACGGACCAACCGCAAGCCGAGAGGAAATGTGTTTGGGAGAGAACCCCTGCCAGGATTCTTTACGCTAACGCAAACACTTCCAAGAACTAATACAATGGTCAAAAGCCGAGCATCAAGGCAGTAATAGATTTCTTACAAAGAACACCATTCCAGTGCCGACAAAACAAGCCTCACCTCAACACACACACTCACACACACACACACAGAGCCCAATCGCCAGGCGTGAAGAAGCACTTGGTCCTGAGGCTTGATACAGAGCCCCATTAATGCTCAGATAGCATTTAGGTGCTCAGGCACTCCGAGGTACGGCAGAGCTGAAATCCACAGAGAGACAGACAGCTTTCTCTCTGAAAAAAGACCTGATGTAACAAAGATGTAAAGGAGGATGGCCACAGACAGTTTTATCTAATCAAGGTTCGTCATATGATTTGTGCTACAAAGTATAAGAAACTACTGCGCGGAGATAACAACACCCTCCCGTTTTATGAGGACATGAATCATCTAAATATGAGTCTATGATGGACTGTGCTTTTGTGGAACTTAATGAGCCATAGATGATAGATATGACATTCATTAAGCAAAAGCACGTTCGAATAATTCGCTTTTGGAAAATGATTGATTTCGCTTAGAAAACCTCCACCTCAAGGTTTTATAATTAACATGTAACTTACAGAATATTTTCTGTATTGTTGGTTGAGAAAACTGGTTTCTGTCTAAAGCTATAATCCTGGTATAGCTGGGGGGGGGCGTTATCCTTAATGAGCCTGTCCCTTCAGACGTAGCATGCTACTATATTGTGGTGTTTATTATACTTTTTATAATTAGATTATTCAGCAAAATCAAAAATGCATGCATTGGCATTAAGGTAGTGCTGGCAGTTTAGATGTTCTGTACACCCCTCAGCATTGTGCATTACATGTCGCATTCATGCAGTAGCCTTGCAGGTACAATGTGTAACCCCAGGTAACCTGTCTGTGCACATGAAAGGCTTTTTAGTTTAAAGCTCAGCCATGTGAATATGCTTACTTGTTGAATCTCAACAGTTACAAGCTCCAGCTGACTTAACAGAACTGGGAAAGATGCAGTAGTTGTATGGCCTTCCATGAATTTGACTTTGCCACTTCTTAAGAAACCACAAGTGAGGTTAGCGAACAACCTCCAAAGGGACGATTGCCTCATCCTAATTAGCATAATATTAAAGGAAGGACAAGTCCAGGTGTTCTTTAAAAGAAACAATTCAGCACTTGTGAATCAAATGGAAATAATAATTAAATAACTAAAAAGAATAATGCAGGCTTGTCTTAGATGAAACACTGAAGCTTTACTAAGATTATTATTCAAATGCCAATGTGGTACAATAAATTTCATGGTAAAAGCATTTTTGTCCCTGCAAACCTGAACAAGAAAGATGGTTATTCCCAAATCCAATATCAATGTGAGTGTGACCTTGTGCCTATTAAATGGATTCATCTCATAAGATAACTTTGTTGTAACTCCATGACCACATCTGCCATTTTATTAATAACAAAATACAGTAAATGTATAAGATGTAAACAAACAAAAGGAGACAACTTTACCATGACCAAGTAGAAAAATATATAAACATATGAAACACTTATGTTCAGTTTTGAAAACATCATCATCTTCTAAAGTCAATGCTGATCATTTGCTTTATAAGTTTATAAAATATAGTATTATTGGAGTTATGCAAAACAAAAGTATCACATCACACCGAGTTATAAAAAAAAAAAAAGCCAAGGACACAATGAAAGGACACTTAAATAATTTAACTAATAAATCATCCAGTAGAAATTGAATTAAATAACTGAAACTTATTAATATGAGCATTACAGATAATGCCTCTGTGGCGCCTGAATTTAATAAATGCTTCAAACAGTCAGCAGAGGAATGAGCTCTAAATTCTTCTGTGATGTGATTCTTCAGCTATAAGTAATACAATGGCTATAAAATCACCTGAGTCTTTTTTGTATCCAGGAGGTTAAACACAGGCTTAGACACCTGTTGACATTACCTGGCTGGGAAGTGGTTGCTGTAACTCGGTGAAATCACCAGTAAAGAGGGTGTTGAACCAAAAATCTCCTTGTGAGTTCTGAGTGGCAGCACAGGTAATTGACCACCTAGAGACCAATAAACTCCTTCACTGGTTTGGTTTCATACCAAAATATTTCACTAAAAATAAGAATATTAAGTACTTTTCGGATGGTGGCAGTGTTTTGCGGCTTTTGCACCTTGACCTGAAAAGGCATTTGACACTGTCAATCGTGATGTAGTCCTGCCTAAACTGTCTACATTTTATTTTTCAGTACAAACAGTTGATTGGTTAAGTTATTTCCTCAAGAGATGGTGTGTAGACGCTAATCAAAAAAGGTCACTGCTGCTGAAAAATAGAATGGGTACTCCCCAAGGATCAATCAGTGTCCTCAGTGCCAGTTGTATGCAGATGACATACCACTGCTCTGTCACCTAATAAGGCAGCAGCAATCCTAACCCTTGACACTACCTACCCATTTAGACACCCCAGCTATTTATGCATTCTTTGATATTTTTGAGCTTGTATAACAGCATGAGCTCCAGTGTTATCATCTACAATTAAGCATCTGGTATAAAAGCCCTGCGACAGACTGGCCATCTATGGAACACACAAATCAGAGCTGCAGCCTTTTTTTACAATTTTTAATGTTCTTAGAAGTTCTAATTAATAGGTGTTCTAATTAATGTCTTTTTATGTGTATTTCTGTCGTGGTCCCTGCATAATTCTGTATTAAGGTTCCAGTTATTGCATTCCCCGAGCCCCTGTGTTTTGTCTCGTGTGTCAGGTCTATGTCTCTGATACGTTTGTTGATTTCCTGTTTTATTTTGCTGGTCCTCTGTCTCCTGTGCATTGTGTTCCATGTGCTTCCTCTGTCTTATTTGCTCCCGTATACAGTAGGCTTACCAGTGTTTCCCTGCTGTTTTCTATGTTCCCTAATCACCATAGTTGTACATATTGCCTGCATTTTTCCCTTGTGCTTTACTGCGTCCTTGTTGCTGTCCTTGCTTTCCGCCTGCTGTGTGCTCTCCATGAGTCAGTATTCCTATGCAAAGTCAATTTCCTAGTTTATGCTGCTGGCCCTGTCCACCTCTGTTGGTCCTGTGTTCCAGCAATAGCAACTGAAGTGAAGTTAAGTCCTTTCTAATGACCCCAACGTAAGACTATAACCTGCCTGCCACAGCAGTACGTGACAGTTTCATTCTGGTTTGTCATTTCCCCCAGTTTCCTTTCTATTTAATGTGCATTTATTATGTTTTTTCAAACTGGTGTTGTGTTGTGCTTTGAAGTAATCGTATAGTGTAAAAACTTTGTGTATTGTAGATGTAAAAGCCTAACTAGGGACAGTGGTTGGGATCGACCGCATCACTTTTCAGAGCATGAAACTAATGTGCAACACATTAGTTTCATGCTCTGCACTGCATCATCGCTTTCAATATTCACTAGCACTTTTCAGAGCCTGCAAAGCTGACAATCAGTCTAAACCAGTAAACCAGATCAAATAAAGGTTATTAATAGAGATTTTCTCACTGCTCTCCTTCTGCCTAAGAGTGTCTGTTGCAATAGTTTGTAACTGTCTGTGTATGTGCACTGCTGGTAACAGTTGACTATTGTGCCAAACAAGTTTGGGAAAGTAAAATTAAGCACAGGTTAACGTGGGTTACAACATGTTCTCCGATAAATAAATACTGAACAAAACAAAAGCAGGGAACAAAGGTAGGAGCACAGATGGAATGACAAACAGCGATGGGAATGGGAAGGCCAGAAATACACAGAGAACTAATTGGGTAATTGAACACGTGTAAAAGTGATGACAACAGGGAAAGCAATGGCAAAGGAGGGAAAACGAAATTAAACCTACTGAAACACACAAGGGAAGTGGTTAACAAAATTAAACAGGAAGTAATGCAAAAACCATGACAATAAAGGTCTGTTGTTGAGCAACTTATTCTACAATTTTGCAAGAAAAATGGTTACTTTTTTGATTTGTTTTATTACTAAAAAACAGTTCTTGAGATGGTTGCAATTTTCCAAACCCACCCTCTGCTATTTTCTTTGTCCTGCTCAATCTTATTCCCTCAGAAAAGGCTAAAATCCTGTTTATGTAGACTTCCTGTACCCGTTTACCCACTAAATCACATTTTTTCTGTTTATTTCTAATTGTAGTTCGTCTCAACTGTGCCTTTAACTTTTTCCTTTTTTATATATACTTTTATATATATATATCTTGCATTCTTGGAAGATGCACGTTCTCAGAAACCAAACTGTAATAATCAAAACCCTGTTTCTTTTCTGACATGTCTGACATACATATAAATATTCTGGGCTCAAAGAAAATCAATTGATATCATCTGTTGGAGCGTTGTCCCCCTGACCTTTGTCCTTTAAGCTCATCGTCTTGTGGCTCATAGTTAAAACTTTCCAGTTGTAGCCTGAAGGGTCTTTTATTGACAGATGAAAATGGCTTCTTTAAGGAAAAAGAATGGCCGACTCGAAGCCCACCGCCATGTGTTTTGATAGCATGTTTTCAGCCGTCGTGGCAAGCAGCGAATGTTTCAATTATTGGGGCATGTTGTATTCAAGCCTGCCTCTTTCAAGCCCTCTGGCATTCTGAACCACTGTACTGTTCCTCATTAACATTTTACTGTGGTAGGTGACCCTGCCATTCATTTACAGACAATTGCTTCCTGACAATGTTTTTTTCCCCCCCTTACTCTCAAAGGAGAGCAGCCTATTCTCTCCAGAATGTTAATGTCTTGTAAATCCAGACATGTGTCTGAGTTGAGAAGGAGCAAACTACCTTCTCCTCTTCTGTTGAGCATTATTAAAAAATTCAATTAGTGCACTGAACAAGAGTCAAAGGAAAACAGAACAGAACAGAACAAAACAAAACAAAACAAAAAAAGCTGCCTTCAGTGTTGGGGTGAGTGTATGAGTGTGTGTGCTTTTTTCGTCTTCTGAGAACACAAAGTTGTTTTCTTTCAGCTGAAAGGGAGGCATTTGCCAGGTTTGCACTTGGCAGAAGATGTAGGCGACACAAAAGGGGATCAATACTCAGTCGTCTGCTGGCTGAATTTAGAATCAATGTCTGTTCTGGGGCAGCCGCAACAATGGCAAAGGTGCATACATCAATAAAGACGTCTGCTTGAGAATTACTGTGAATCCAGTCATCGTCAAGCATGTTTTGCTTTTCTGAACGTGTACAAAGTGACTTAAAATCAGTCATTGTTGTGAGTGCCCATGCGCATGGCACAAATTTGTAACTACATTGTAACTAACTACATTTACTCAAGTGGTTTGCCGATATAAAGATACCTGCACTTTATTTCAGCTAGCAATGTTATGTCATTTTACTCTACTATTCTACTACAGTATGAGAAAGCTGCTGTGATTAGTTACACTAAATGAAAAATGTACTGGACCATCTATAGCTACAGGAGCCTTGGAAACCATGAAGCTCCCAGTGCACAGCTGTTGTGCTGTATTACACAGACTTTTACTTTTACTCGCTCTGCACCTCAGTACTCAGCAACCTCACACTGAGCTCGTGGCTGTTTGTTGCTGTGGTTCCCTAAATGCTGCCGTCCTACAATAATATCACTGGAAGCTGATTGTGGAATTTAACACAGGTCAGAAATTTCATAAACGGACTTGCTGCAACAGCGGCATTCTGTTGCAGTACCAAGCTCAGATTCACTGTGCTCTTTGGGTCGATCCGTTCTTTCACAAATGCTCGACTGCATGACCCCGATAAGAGGCGCTGAGCTCTATAATGTGTACTTTTACTATGCCAGGCCAAGGTTCTTTTAAAGCAGCGACATAAGAGATGGCTCGTTTGCATTAGTTATACCTAGTAGTATATAATGCAGCTCTGATACGTGTGTTAGGAGAGTGAACAGTAGTGTTGGATTAAATATTCATTTTATAGACTATCTTATGGTAGTCAAGGTAATTCAAATCTAGCAGGGGAGCGGGATACTCCTAAACAAGTGCAAAAACTGCTATAATATACAGAATATAATAATTAAAGAAAGCAAATACAAGGAACACGTTGCTACGAGTTCACCAAACTGTAAAGTAAAAGGACATTCAGTTATACAGTATGTAAAAGTCCTCCACTCCAGCTTTAAGCACAGTTTGCTTTAAAGCTTTGTCGTCCTAACTAAAGAACGGCAGACTATTAATTTAAGTGATGGTGGTGGTGGTGGTGGTGGGGGGGTGTTACAGTATGCAAACGATCCGAGCTAATTTTCTTCTGTACCACCGCATGCTGCTTTCTTTCAGTCAAGGACAGCGTGATAAAACGCAGCCTTTGCTGACTCACACAGCCACAACAGCTCCGACTTCCCTGTTCTGCCCAGACGCACATGATGAGCACAGTCCCGACAAGTACAGCCGATCGATCGGATGTTGCACTATTCCCAAAGAAGAGATCAATGCGGAGCAATGGCATGCTGTTCACAGGTATGCTAAGGTATGCAGAGAGCAGACTCGACTCCTGATGAGAGTCTGCATTTCTTTGAAATTTTATTTTGCAGCGCAACTCCTGAGCCCTCTAGTAGATGATGCATTTCTACTGCCAAAAGCACTTTGGGAGGAGAAAGAGAAATTGCAGCAGTATTGCATGAAAAAGTTTTTCATAACAACATGAAATTCCTAAACAAAGAATATTGAGCCGTGGAATGTTTATGGCACTGCTGAAGGCCACAGACAGCCACTTGCCAAGCTGCCTGTGCTATGTATTTTCCCTAGCTCGGGTATAGTGGTGCCAGTTTTTATGCATTTTCTTTTCTTTTTTTTTTGCTTGTGGAGCCACTGACCGGGAGGCATCCTGTGGCACCTGTATTAGATAAAGTCGAAACAAGGGTAGGTGCTGGTTGGCTCATACAGCCATACTTGATAAAAGATAGCATCTCTCTTCTTTTCTCTCAGTCTACTGCCAAGGGCCAGCTTGCTCCTGTTTCCTCTGCTTCCTAAACCAAATCTCCCTCCTGGGGGACGTTGTCAAGCAGCCTGTTGCTGGGTAACCAAAGAGGATTGTGGGTCAGAGAAATTATCAGTTGAATACCAACAACACCTCCTCAGCCTGTGGTGCAGATAATGATATCAAACCTGAATCTTGACAAAATATAGTTTCACCTGATGCTCGTTTTAGATAAATGGGGATGTTCTTTGCTTTTGGTGTTTTTATTTAATCAATTTTTAAATTTGAGTTTTTAAAGCGACTTTTAAATGTTCGTTTCCTGTTGAATAAACATGTATCCGACTCCCAACTGTTTGGCTCACTGGTGGATAAGTTGGACAAAGTCAGCCTGTCCTTTGTGAATGCATTTAAATATCAAAAAGGTAAAAACACAAGCGAAACACAACATATAGAAGCGCTTTATTGCCAGACCAATGCATATTGGTTTGTGGACCTCATCAAGGTCACATATCAAAAATATTTTACAGGAATACCCAATGGGAGACATGAATGGCATCATGTTTGGTCTAAACTGGATTGGATCCTTTTTGAGTTGCAGTAAAATAATTGTCTTAATTTGAAGTATTTCAGCAGTTATATAAGATACACTTGTTCTGTTCCCATTGTGTGCATTAGATGTCATATTGTTCATCAGTACAGGTGCTGGAGAAACTCTCATTTTCATATTACAGAACAGGAAAGAATGATTTGCTGGGTTGACGACCTGTTAGCACAAAGGTAGATGGAAGCGTGTAGAGTGGCGCTCTGCTCACTGTAAAACTAATAAATAAATAAAAGTAAACCCGAATTTAAATTTATAATGTCTTGAAGTAGTGAATAATTACTCATTGTAAATGTTTCATGGAAGACATTAAAAAAAAAAACATCTCGTATAAATATAAATGATTCTCTTAGTCAATTTGAGAAGGTAATTAGGTACATTAACCATGCCTGCATGAAGTACCGGGATTACAGTGCTAATATGTGTTTGTGTATTTATTTCTTTGAATAGGCTTTTCTTAATCCCAGGGGAGAGGTAAATGTAAGCCACATTAGTGGAACATAACAGATGCTGATTCAATAAGAACTTCAATTTAGCTGTTAATTTAGCATGTATTCCAAAAAAAGACTTTGAAGTTTATCAACTTTACAGAAAAAAAACCTTTTGGAGCTCGATTAACTTATGAATTTCCACTACACATCATTTGTTACATAAGACAGAGGAAAATAAAAGAATCTGTGGTCATTTCCAATATTTATTTCCAGAAATGATGTGCTGTTGGCATTTTTTTTAAAATAGCAGCACAGCAGCACTGAACCAGTTTCCAATCACTTCTATCCAACTGAGATTTGAAGCAGCTCTGGCAGTCATCCATCTGCAAGCTGTTTAACACATGTCGAACTATTTCAGAACGTGAGATAAAAAATTAAAAGCTTTAAATAAATCTGGGTAAAATATAATACTGGGCCAGTTAGCATATAAATACCAGATATGTCCAGCGGCATCAATTATTTATGACGCATTGCGAGCTCTCAGTACGAGACGAATGCTCAACAGTTACAGGGCTGAACTAGAAATGACAGCCAAAAATGAGTGAATGCATTGTCTCCTTTGATAAAATACATCCCACAACTCGGAGATTTGACAGATTCCTGCAACTTCTCCCAGTTCAGTGGACTATGAAATCAAATTTAGGGTGGTCTACCTTTATCAATCTGATGCCCTACAAAATGCTTGTGTGACTATATTCGCATCTTACTCTTTGTCACATGTTGAGAAGTAACATTGTGTTGATTTCAAGTCAGCAACTTGTTTGGAAATAACCTGCATTATATTATTTTACACTAGTTAGTCACTAACATCTGGTTCTGAACATAAAGCAAACAGAAGCAATTTTTCCTCTTCTCACTCTTTATTTAGGAAGTTTAACTTTTTGCCTAATTTTAAGCCTTTTTCACAATGCCACTAATATAATTTGACAAAAAAACAAAACAAAAAAAAACCTAGTAGCTGCAATCCTGAATGGGAAGAAATCCCACGTGGTAACAGATTGAGCAGAACTGTAAGAATAAAATGATCACAGCAAGACACAAAAACAATCCACAGATTTGCTTCACCGCAGGAAAAAACAACAACATTTGTGTAAGTTCTTTGCGGTAGAGTATCAAATCACTGTAACGAGAGCATGAAACCATCATAATAAAAACCCACATTCCAACTACCAAAGATCTGTTGCAATGAGCTCACTGTTGAATGGCACACAGACACAAATAGCTTCATGCTAGAGCCAAGGGAAGGTGAATCATCTGTGGATCCACTTCAGCATTCTAATCAGGGACCTAATATCGGTGATCCAATCCAGGGAGCCGGACTCAGCCAAGCGCAAACTGTCTGAATCACGTGACCAGAGCCCATTTGAATAGAAATGGTCCAGGCTCGGCAGCGTGCCACTGCACCCAACATTCATGTGTTTGAAACAATTGTGCTATTTACACCGCGAGACCCACTTTGCTTTCTTTGTAATGATGCTTTAGAAGAGCACATTTGGGTCAGCCCCCTAAACGCTGAATGAGCGCATTAACAAAGCGCTTCTGTTTCTTCTGACACTGAAGACGAAGAAATCCGAGCACCGCTCTTACAGTATGTATCCACATGCATTACGGCATGATGGCTGCATAGCAAAGTTGGCTGAAGTTGTTTGAAGGAGTTTGTGCTGTCGCTGTGCTGCAGAATACTGCAGGTTGGGAAAAAAGGGATGTTGGTTTAAGTCCTCTGAGCAGCTGCTAAGATCAATGAGGCTAACTGGATTTTCTTTTTTTCATTGTGACCAGACCGCAAATGCGCTTTTACGTGCGCTGGGCTGCGTCTGCGAGCAGGATAGTGAACAAGAGAGAAAATATGATAATATCTGCCTGAGTCAATGACATAGTTACTAAAGGCCAAAGCGTGGGAAGCTCTACCTGTGTATGTTTGGTATATACAGTATGTAGAAATGGGGATACTGATGTGTGTCTGTGTTTTTATTCGCATTAATGTGTGTCTGTTTAATGGGGAGGGGGTGGGCAGTGCTTGGTGAAGCTGAAAGAGGAGAGATGACATGCTGTCACTCTGAGTTGACGGTCACTGCTCACTGCCTTAGCGCCTCCTGACACTTTCTATTCAACCCAGGGAGAGTCCACCGAGCGCCTCGGGCATGTCGAGGGATCCCATTTTTTTAATTGCGCCTTTTACCCAAGATTCATTTCACCCTCCACCTTTAGCCTTACTAAAAGCAGACAAAACGATGAGTGTGCCAGAACTGGGCCTCACATTGTTTGGAGTAAGAGGCTGGTGAAATCGAGACCTACATAAAAAAAAGTTAACCTTTACAGACATTATCCCAGTTTCACAGGCACTGAGATTTCAGTAATCTAAACCTCTAGCATATGAAAGTCATTTTATAATCGGAACACCCCATTTAATGTGGTAAGACCTCTATGAGCAAATATAGCTCCATGTGGGATCCCTCGAGAAGGAAGAAGACCTTGTGCAAGATACTTGAATGCTGCAGTTTTAAGATAAGACATAAAGACTCAAGCTGTATAAGTGCTGCAACAATAAGATGATCTGCAGAAAGCTAATGCAAAACATTTGTTATTACTGAGTAATTGTGCTGCTTTGTGTGGGGTAGTTTCCTGGAAAAGACACACTGTGATTTAGTGCTAATTAAAAGGGGAAAAAAAATTCTGTACATTTGTTATGAGATGTTTTCCAATTAATTTCTACCAGGTTTCTTTAGTCAAAGCAGGAACACAATTTAAAAATTATTGATTAATACTCTACTGTGCAAAAATCTTGAGCCACCCCTCATTTCTTTGCACTTTGCTTCTAAGGAGCCAGGCGTTCTTGCAATCGTTTAAAGAGGTCTTGAGCAATAGTTCTTCAGACGTTGCAAAGGTCATTCTAAGTTTTTCTTTGGCTGCCTTTTTCTCTCATTTTCATTCCAGTCTTTGTAAAAACTTTAAAAAGAGATCAACAGGAGATAAACAGTTTCTGAAAGCCATATCCTTTATCCACAGTTGATCTATCAACTGTTTGGTGAAGCCTCATCAGAAATGGTGTCAGTGGAAGGGTAGCTATCAAGAAGCCATTCTTAAGGAACGGACACAGGGAGAAAAATCGGAGGTACGCCAGATTACACAAGAACTGGACTGAAAATCTGTGGCAACAGGTCTGATGGAGTGATGCATTACAATTTGATATCCAGCCATCAATTTTCTCCAGTTTTCCCAGTTCAGGGTACCACCCACAAGTTGATATTTTTGGTTCAAATCATCTGGTGGAGGCTCTGGCATGGTTACATTTCAGCCAGTGGTGTTGATGATGATTGCAGAAAAGTACAGTCAGATTTCAAGATTTTATCAGCATGATAATCATCCCAAACACACTGCGAGTGCAGATAAAGAGATCCTGGATAGAACTGGATTGGCCTCCCCACAGTCCAGAGCACACCATTATTGAAACAGTTTGAGATCATCTTGACAAAAGGCAACATCGAAAATATAATGTAGTAGATTGCAAAGGTCGCCTGGTGGAAGGCAACCTGTCTGTGTTGGACTCAGACTGCCTTCAATCATTCTCAAACAGACTGGAAAAGTTTTGCAATTAATAACTATCTAATACATAGGAGCAGCCAGACTGTCAACATGCTGTAATGAGTCAGAGTCAGTCTACACTGCTGAGTGTAACTCCTCAGCTCCATTAAACAATGAAACACACAAACTTAAGTTACTAAGGTTTATTAAAGCAGGCAATTTACTGTAAATCGCGCTCTATTTAACATCAAAAAGTCTTATTTTGTAACTGATGTGTTTTATTTATTTGGAAGGAGAGGGGGCGATGTTATCACAGTGTGTAATTGGCACATAGTTGTGAGAATAGAGCCAAAACTTTGACTCTGTCCTGTCGCTCTTTACTCAGTCCTCACTCTGCATGAATAGAGCCAAACCCCACATGTTCCTGCTCTGCAACAATACTGTTTTACTGAAACAGAGCAGAACTGAACTGAACTTAATGGAGCGTCGGCGGGAGGGAGGAGAATCCCAGCGCAGGACGCATACAAGGATACATCTTGTTTTCCTTTTAACCACGAGCAGAGCGGGTTCCAGCGTTTCAGGCTTCTCGTCAGACTTCTGCACCGAGCAAAGATTAATATCTGGATGTTACAGCATGTTAGGTTTGGTTAAATTAATATATGCAATATTCTCAGTCTCACTTGTTCCTCTTGGAGTCAAACACAACAATACAAATGTTTTAATGTGCCAGAACTAAACTCCCTGTCCACTTAATGCTATTTGACCAGCTGTTCCACTTAACTTCAGCATTCAATATGAATTCATGTCAGCTGCATAATCAACAAACTTGATGTGTGCATTCAAGCACGCTGCACAGTTTAAAAAAACTTCATTTGCATTCCAACAAGCCAGGATCTGACAGTAAATAATGTTTTCTGTTCTACAAATTGTACATGTCAGCTGTTACTCATAGATTTCAGGTTTATATGGAGGAATGGTAACAATGTTTGTTAATAAACAGAGAGAAAATCAGAGCAATAAAGCACCTCTTGTCAGGATAAATCCTGCTGCTCCACCTGAGTCTCAGTCCTCAGGACCTCACACAGTCCCCTGCAATCTCCCTAATCTCTATTTTTAAAATTAGGCTTAAAACCTTCCCTTTTGACTTATAATTAGGGCTGGATCAGGTGACCCTGAACCATCCCTTAGTTATGCTGCTATAGGCCTAGCCTGCTGGGGGTTCCCATGATGCACTGAGTGTTTCTTTTCATTCACCTGTTTTTACTCTGTTTACACCCGATTGTGCATTTTCTCATTATGTATTAATAATCTCTCTCTTCCACAGCATGTCTTTTGTCCTGTCTCTCTCTCCTCAGCCCCAACCAGTCACAGCAGATGACTGCCCCTCCCTGAGCCTGGCTCAGCTGGAGGTTTCTTCCTGTTAAAAGGGAGTTTTTCCTTTCCACTGTCGCCAAGTGCTTGCTCATAGGGGGTCGTTTTGATTGTTGGGTTTACTCTGTAATTATTGTAAGGTAAAGACCTTACAATAAAAAGGGCCTTGAGGTGACTATTTGTTGTGATATGGCGCTGTATAAAAAAAATTGAATTGAACTGAAAATTGAAATCTCTAACAGAATGCTTCAACCTTAAATCATAAACATACTCATTCTTCTTCAGCCGTCTATCTTTTATATCAGTGTTTTCAGACACTGATAGCAGACTGACTCCTTCTTACTGCCATTTTATCGCTGTCTTGACACAACAAAGTCAATTTGAAGATGGCAATTGACTGCGAGTGGTCACACATCCGGTTCCTGTCTTTGAAGGGAATATTTCAAAAGCAAGGAGATTGCAAGTTGATTGCACAGGGTGGCAATGATTTTGCTCTCCAACCACTATTTTCCTCGGTGCGACTGCAGCCTTATATACTGCATTTTCACAAAAATCATTGCAAATATTTCCCACTTAGCTAGCAAGATATAAAGAACCATGACAGTGCTGTAGCAGAATTATCTGCTGCACTCCTGTTCTGCCTGTTAAACTAAAAATTATACCTGCACATGCAGAGAAATTCTTTTTTTTTGTTATAATTATTAGCTTCTATGTTCTCAAGTTAACGTATAATAACGTTGATTTTACTAAAATCCAATTTAATTTATGGTTCATTTGAGAAAATCTAATGCAATCCCAAGGAAATCCCTTTAAACTGTGAGCAGGAGTGGGCTATTGAAAATTGTCTTGGTTCTTACATTCTTAATGCAACCTTCTTTCAAAAAAAGGGCCGGATCTCTGTATGACTTAATAACTAATGCCTGTCCTGACAGTTGAGATGAGAAACTGAGCACTAACAAGCTTCATTAGCAGCAGCTGGAATGGAAAGGCCTCACCTGCTGTGACAGATCTCCTCAGACCTCTGAGAGCAAACAGTGTGCTCCATTATTCTTCTCCTATGGTGGCTATGCTGGTCTTGTCTGACAGAGCATGCTCAATGCCACATGAACATTTTGCTATAGGGTCATGCAACCAAAGGCAGAGCCATATACCTGCTGCAATTAACATGCACAGAAGCAAGGTGCACAACACACAAATTACCTAATACAGCAAACCAATTTATTTAAAGACACAATTTAAAGGAGGATGAATTAATTATGATTCTAAGGTGCACAAGAAATATTTTTAAAGTAGATTAAAGAAAGGGAAATTGCAAAACTAGGAGGCAAGAATAAATGTATCATTTGGAAATAACATGTAATTTAGAAAATTAGTAGTTTTGCAGCTATCACGTTGTATAAATAAACAGACACTGGTAGAGTGAATCATTCCCCTCAAAATCAGTGAAAATTACACGAGCTGCATCAGAGCGATTTTGTGTGATGGACAAAGGGACAAAAAAAGAGAAGATGAGCAGATGAATTAGCAGTTTCCCTGCTTGTTCTCTCAGGTGGCCACAACTGAGAGAGTCTTTTTTTTTTTTAAATTTAGGGGATAGGACTGTCGTGGACAGGATCAATTTCCCTGGTGACAGAGAGCCGAACCAGCAGTGATCTCTGCCTGTGTGTGTGTTCTGACTCCCTGTCTGTTAATAAGTAAACCTCCCCAGAGACACAGCTGGCTTCTCTGTTTGCCATGTTACCACGGCAAGCCCGATTAATACAAAATTTAATGGAGGGGCCTACATGCAAAATGCCTCAGGGTACTGCTGAATGTATCCAGTGCATATAAACGATACAACACAAACCCATGAAAACAAAATATTTCATGTACAAGGCGTGGTTTGGGACAATTCCTCTTTTTTCAAAGGAACAACACCTCTCTGAGGCTCAGGAACAGGCGTGTTTTATGTTTCCACAGACTTTAGTGACCGTTTACCTGTGGCATATTCCTACACAGTTAGTCAAATGATCAACTGAAAAAGGAAATCAAAAGCATACATGAAAAACACCCCGTGTTGGAAAAGCAACACAGCGCTACTGAATGTAAATGTACTGCTCAAAATATTTAAAGGAACGCTTTACACTCAGAGTTTAGCATGAAGTCAATTAAACTTCTGGGATATTGATCCGGTCAGTTAAGTCTCAGAGGGGATCGTTAGTCACTTTCAGCTGCTTTGTTGTCAAAGAAATTAACAACAGGCGCACTGGAGGGCAAACACTGAGACAACCCCCCCAAACAGGAATGGTTATACTGGTTGATTCCACTGACATTTTTTTCCTCCTCATCTTTTCTGACTATTTTTTCACTAGTTTTGCATTTGGCTAAGATAGCATGAGGTACTACTTGGACCCTGCAGAGGTTGCACAGGTAGTCCAACTCATCCAGGATGGCGCATCAATAAACCAGAAAGTTTAAGATAACTGGACAGGGCCATAGAACGTCCTTAACCCATCAGCCGGATGGGTATCTGCTCCTTTGTGTGAGGACGACCAGCATTGGCACAGCCAGAGCTCTACTAAATGAGCTCCAGTAGGCCACTGGTGTAAATGTCTCTCACCAATCAGAAACAGACTTCATGAGGGTGCTCTCAGGGTCAGACATCCTCTGTTGGGGAATTCGCTCGCTGCCCGGTACAGTGGAGACTGATTGGTATTTGCCATTGAATACCAGAATTGGAAGGTCCAGCACTGGTGCCCTGTGTTTTTTTACAGATGAGAGCAGGTTCACCCTGAGCACATGTGAAAGGATCTGAAGAACGTTATGCAGGCTGTAACATTCGTTACAATGACTGGCCCCCACACCTAACCTGAATCCATTAGAACAGCTCTGGGTCATTGTGTTTTGGTCCATCTGACCAGACCTCATGCACTTCAGACTGTCCAGGAGCTCAGTGATGAACCCTGGTCCAGATCTCAGACGAGATCACCCTGGACACCACCTGCTGGCTCATTAGGAGCATGGCCTGTTGTCAGGCATGCATACCTGCAATGAAATGCCTACAAAATCAACTAGCCTGCCACATCACATTTTACATTTTGGTTTTGTTTTGGTGTGTTTGAATTTTCAGCTCCATCAAACAACGTGGCATCCTTCATTCCCAACATATCACTCAGTCCACTTCAGCATATAAATCCCACATGATTTTTATTTTCCCACTGAGCTCTGATGTCTTTGCTCCTTTCATTTTTTGAGCAATGTACTCTACCTCTGCTACAAAAAGACCCATAGAAAATGCAAGCATACATACACTTTAGCAATACTTACGCAATGGTCATTAATATTTCAGCTTAAGCATGTATGCTCATCTTTTATTTCTACTGTAACTTGTAACTGGCTTAGCCTCTGCCACCAGGACAATCCCATGGGTTGTATCCTAAAGAGGGAAAAAATCTCTTTCATTTGTTCTCTTAGAAAACCCAAAAATACCCTGCGAGCAGTTTTTGCTTCCAGTTGACTGGTTTTAGTCAGTGGTGGGATTGGCCACTAGTTTACTGAACACAAATGAACTCACCTGTACACCTCAGGATTAGCTCAGCTTATTGCATTCTGAAGCCAGTGGTCCCAGGCTACAAAAACCTGTGTAAGCACAACATTATCATTAGAGCTACTGTGCCATGACTGACTGAAGATGACTGAGGCCAAGCTACTTGCATGCTGGATGGTGGCATGTGTGTCCAAGCTGTTGCTGGAGCCTTGCATATGCATGACAGCACCGTCTCTGATCTGATAGTACTTAGTGGAAATCTGACTGGACAGAGGTACAAAAATGAGGTGCGCCAACCTGCACTTATGCCATTATTGCGGCAGCACCCTGCTCTGCAAATGTCTCAGCAGGTCAGTGCCTGCCAGCACACTGCCATATATTATAGTATCCAGACACTTCCGTGGCCAGCATTTAGTCCCATTATGTCTTGTAGTGAACATGCCTGGGATATGCTGGGTTGTGTTCATCAGAGGACGCTACAACCAATGACCACTGCATAGCTGCAGGCTGCACTCAGCCAGGAATGGAGAGAAATTCCCTGCTCTCTGGATCTGGACAATTGTTAATCCATACACAGATGGGTGACTACTTGGATCATGTCCAGAGGAGTCCATAACTCCCATTAGAATATCCTATAATGCCTTTTCTATACATATGAATACTGAATTATAATGTTGGTCTATAAAATATACAATACTTAACAAATTTATTAGACCATTTGACATAAAAACAATCTGACACAAACAAATATTTTAAACATTATATTATATACTATTATTATTATTGTTATATTATATTATAACATTATATTAAACATTATATTGTCAGTTAAATAACTGGATTTATGTTTTTAGACCAAAATTTGAGTCAGCACACTGGATTAATTGAGCATAATTAAGCATAACATTCAACTACTAATTCAGAATTGCAGGTAAATAACAGTAATTTGGCATTCTAATCAAATAATAATGTGCTTCACTATTTCTTTCTGCTTTTTATGTAAAACTGTAAATCTGAAAATTCATAGAACAATTCATAAAAAATAATAATTTAAAACACATTTGACAAGAACAGTTAGACTGGAGATGGCTCTTTATAGTTGGTTTTAGTATCAGTCTTTGTAGATGTAACATTACCAGGTTAGCTGTTTTCTGCAATGTCTGCTGGTTTGCTAGCTAGTTGCACAAGTGCCTAGTAAGAGTTTGGCAAATCACAAAGCTGCTTAACTAAATTGGATATTTAAAAAATCAGCAGGTAGGAGTTTGTCTGTATTTATTAGCAATTTAATGAATTCAGCGGGGTATTTTGACTGACTGCTCAGTCTAAAAACAGCAGTGTTTAACTGTGGGGCTTGTTTCTGACATGTTCTGCCGAGTACCAGTGAGACATGAAACACAACACAAGAGCCTAGTTTGACTAACAGATTAATGTGTAAGGCTTAAAGAAATGCAAGAATTCTAAAACTTTTTGCAAAATGACCCTGAGTTGTTGAGCTGAACTGAAACCTCGTTTAAACAATAATTTAATGAAATACTTCTTTTAATCCATCATATTCCCTCGCTTCTTCGTGATTCTAAATTCATAATTTATTTATTGTCATTACATACCCCCCCCCTCACACACACACACACACACACTAATTATTTCACATGTGGCATTGGAGTTCAGTGCGGTGATGACCTTGGGATGGAAGCCGATTGCCGGTCTTATGGTCTGTGCTCTGATTGCTCTGATTCTCCTCCCTGATGGGAGAAGATTAAACTGCTTGTGTGTAAAGTTGTAATATTGATAAGTCTGTTCACTTACACGACTGCCATTCCCCCCCAGCTTTCTTTCCTGGCTTCAAACAGGCTAGACTTTATTTATATAATAGGTGTTGACCAAAGAGCTTAAATTGATCTAGCATGCGGTGCTTTTAATATTACACTACTTTACAGTGCACTTCCTCTCGCACACACTCGTGTTGCTGCTTTGTCTGCAACAGTTGTGTTACTTTCTGTATTTATTGCATGTTTAACCTGCTCATATTTCCCCCCACAGTATAGTTTATCTTACTTTATAAAATCAGATACTCTGCCCCAGTACACGTATCCATAAATATGATTGGTTAGATACTGCCAGTGATCCCTCCTGGTTTAATTTAGTCATTTGATAAACAGCTTGGTGTGACCGCCTTTCCTGATGGCCAGTGTGAGAGTACGTGACTCCAAATAACACAAAGATACCCTGGGTATGATGAACACGTTTTGTAGTGCAGGCCTCTGCCCTGTAAATATGACATTTTAGTTCACTGTTGTAAAGGAAAAAGGGACAATAATGCAAATGCAAGACAAACTTGGATGTATAGCATCATCCAAAGAACAGGCCAACCCTGTTATTAGTGCAAGACCCGCCCTGCTGCATGAGCCCCAGTGCCCCGGACCGATGAATGATTACAATGTACCAGGGTTGAGTCTAAGCACGTCTCGCTGTAGTTGATCTCATAATTAAGATCCATGGTTTATTAGAACGAGTTTAAATCTATTATCATTAACAGTTGTGCAGCTGAAAACTAGTAACCAACTACAATGACATTTATGGGTGCAATCCTAAATTATAATTACAGACTTTCCAAAAAATGATGACAGATAATTTTAGTCTTACAGAAGTTAAATTGTAACCAATGGTTTTAAGATGGCTAATTACATTATTACAGTCAATATTAAGTTTAACTTTCACTTCAGAAATCATTTTGTGAAAGAGAGTTTCATTCTTGCAAATGGCGTTTCACTGCACCAGAACTTTCCTCTTTTCAATAATACACACTTTTAGGTGTGAAGATTTTTCATTATGATGAGTCATGAGGATGGGCTGTAAATGGTTGCTTCTGGCAGCCTGAGGTGCTGAGACAATTCATGAGGATATAGCGGTGCTTTTTTCTGCTAACAGAAACAGCGGGTGTAGCAAAATTCCTTTTCCTTTATTTTAGCAGATTTTTCACAAAAAAATAACTCCCACTCCCACTACATCCCCCATTCTTACACACACACACACACACACACACA
>VOQJ01015067.1:102446-116141 GCA_015052665.1 Apistogramma diplotaenia
GTTGTTACTTATCCAAAAGGCCATGAAGATTATGTGGACCAGAGGTAGTTCTTTAAATTGAATAACAAGTCTAAGCATGTTAGTAAAACCACTAAAGAAGCATTCAAAAAGAAGAAAAAGATAGCTGGAATTTATAATTCAGACATCAAGTTCATGGATTTTTTTAAAAAACATTTTAGTCATGAGGTGTCTTGGAAATCAAAGTTTTATGGCCTAAAGATGCTCAGGTTTTTTTTTTAATCTTATCAAGAAAATCAATTAAATAGTCTTTTACCAGTATTAACTAATGAAAGTGTCCCATCAGACTCCAGTTTAGTGAATACACCTACAATCATTGCGTCTGTCGTTAAGTGATTTGATGTGCGACGGGCTAGAGTGTATTAATTTGACAGATTCTTGCTTAAATCATATTTCCACAAGTTGCCTCGAGGCAATTATGGGACAAAAGTCCATCACCAAAACTTTTTATAGAGAGTTGAAGCTGAGACTCTATTTACCACATCTACACAACTGCTAGTTTAATTATCACATTCTGCTCAAATGCATTAGTCTGTCAGATAGGCAGAGTTTAAAATGCATTCCCTCTGAGATAAATTGAACTACTATGAACAATTAAGAGTCTAATGGCCATTTTAGTCAGGCTACAATTCAGTATTGCCTTGACTTTGGTGATAGAACGTGATGCTACTGCATTCCTGCACAACCTTGTGAATTATTCTCAATATGTATCTACTTTAGAAGACTTTTATTTGAATTCAAATAAGGTTGCAGAAAAGGCAGCCCAAAATAAACACACACAATTTTTTTAAAAAGATGACTATGCAGAAGTAGCTGCTGTATGCAAATGTCACTAGCACTGCACTTTGACTATAAATCAATGACCTCAAAGTGACCAGTCATCATTTTGGATGTACAGTATTTCCTGAAACTACATTGCTTATATGTCCCTAACCTTTGACCACTTCCTGCGTGCACCACACAGACCATAGCTATGACCACCTTGAGCCAATGACCTCATCAACGTACATCACAAAAGAACAGGAATGACAGGCTTTTCATTATTGCCCAGCCATTGTGCCAGAGGGGGAAATCAATTATAAAAACACGACTAACAGCAAAGATAACAGCAATGTCCTCTATTGTGTTGGAACAAGGTAACTTTTTTTTTCCTCAAGGGTCTCTTGACCAGTTCAGCATCACCTTGGTGCAATTTGCTCCCCATCTCAAATCCCATTGCCTTTTGGAATTGGATTTACCTGACTCATTCACACAGTGAATGGACTCTCCTACCGGTGGGGAAAAAAAAGAGAGATTCTGTGTGAAATTGCCTGAGGAGTCATGAGGTTTTGGAATCGTCAGGTACCTCTCTCTGTCTGCCGTTAACCTTCCAACAGGAAGAATGTCCTCATTACAGGGAAAGACTGGGGGTTCCTTGAGGGGGTGGTATAGGATGAAGCCAGCATACGCACAGAATGGGCACTGAAACAAGGAAGGAATATGTAAAAAAAGAATGAGGATGTCACCAAAGAGAGCTACAGCACACCATGTGCCTTAGGAGAAGATCAAGATTGATCTAATTCGAAATGCAAACTCTTGTTCCTACAGCACAGTTACAGAAAACAACACTATTTGCACAGACTATAACGAAAAATGAAGCAACGCTTTTCTTCACTGTAAAAAAAAAATAGTTTCACAACTGCAATGCAGGGAGCTATCAAGACAAAGAACAACAAAAATAGAAATAAAAAATGCTCCTTATATGCTTCTGGCAAGCTCCGGGACAGTCATTCCCAGATGAACAGCTTCTAAATACAGCAATGACATCCACTCACAGCTGGAAATTAGGCTAAATCAGCATGAAACCAAACTGCCACAGCAGTACTTTTCTTTAAAAATAAATTGGTTTTGTGTCACTGTTACTCTGAAACTAGGAAAGAAACACCAAAGAAGAACAACACAAAACCCAATACAGTTTAGCACCATCTGCCATCCCCAGTTCTCCAAAAACATACATTTCCCTGTCTTGTGGTCAAGTGTATAACAAAGAAGTGGCCTAAATAACTAATAAGTACAACATGTTCTAGTGTGTAGCACGGCGAAAGGCCCATTTTCTAACATTAATCAGTGGTGGAAACCTTCTACTGCAATACAGTGCACACTACAAGTGGAACTTCTGCTCATTGACATTAGCAGTATATAATATTAGGAAGCTTTGCCAATTCTAATTTCATGGCAAATACTTGGTATGCATGGTATAGTACCCAAGATAGACGGAAGCAGCTTCAGAATTCCCAAGGTTAGCGAACAATACAACTAGCAGGGTTGCGTCATGGAGGTAGTGAAAATCCCATATCTCCATAAAATCTGCATTCATTTTGTTCTTTTTCTTTCTTTTTTACCAAAATAATATTTAATGTGTTACACCAAATCTACATCCTTCAAACTTCTCTGACCTTTAATCACGAGAGCAAAAATAAGCGAGCAAGTGACAAGGAGAGAAAACGTCATCTTTGTCGGATCTTTTCACCGACTTGCACCAAAGTTTGCAGTTAAGTAAAAACGGTTGCAGTTTCTTCACTTAGTATTAAGTTACTTCTGTATAAGCATACAGTGTGCCACATGACAGTGTAAACGCTCAGCTCGAGGCTTCACCATGGCACCTCATCTTATATGCAGTCTGTGATACGGAGTCATGTTTCCGGCTACCTGACAATCATAATGTTGTGCCGGCCTTCTGGGAACATCCTCCTCCTCCTCCACTGAATAGATACTTTCACAGACTTTCCAGCCTGCAGCTGCATCAGTGAGGCCAGAGTCTCAAATCACTGTAAAGTTGGGTGGTAATTTTCCACACATTGTAATTAGATTTATTTGCGACAAAAATACTAATCAGATCAGCTTTTAAATTGAGCTTATGTTCTCTCACAAATCTCCTTTGTTCCCTGGAACCAAAGCCCAGGTCTCCGGTTCAAATTTTTACTGAGCTGAGGTGTTTTTACTTTTTCATTCTTATAGGTCATAGGAAATCATTTGCGCTGCAGGAACAGGAAATTATCAAAGTACTTAGAAAGTCGATTTGGGTATCTTTCTCCACATCCTACTTCATGGTATATAAAATCCACGTATACGTGAGAAGTGTAAAGAACAGTTAATTCAGGAGAACAAGAGAAATGGACTGACAGTGAATCCAGGCTTTATTAAGCTCATATTCACCGACTCATCAAAGTGAAAAATTACATTTTCTGCTCATGCTTCCTCTTGACTTGCTATCTTGGGTGCCAGCATGCAAGGAAGCAAAGTAAAAAAAAAAAAAAAAAACATACGAAGAGACTGAAACAGGATTACGAGGACACAAAAGACCACACTCGGAGTGTGTGAACAGTAGCACCCACAGAGTTCTCCTGTCTGTGCCGCACAGTTAGCAAATTACATCACCTTTAAATTACAAGCCCCTCCTCTCCACAGCTGGGCTTAACAACCTTGCGAATGGAAACCCTGCCTTTCCAATTTCATTGTGACTGATCACAAAACCCACAGCACACACCGCCGATCGCGCCGTCCTCCGTGTTGTTGTGGTCTGCTGTTTCTATTCTACTGTAGCTGCCAGCTGTTAGGTCTTGGTAGCATTTCCTGCAGGAACTGAGAATACAAACAGACAAACAAAAACTTTATGGTAGAGAAGCTACCCAGTGGGCAGTTATGAATAGAAAATCCTTACAGTCACTTGGGTCTGAAAGCACTTTACTGGGACCCAGTAGGTTCTGGAGTGTGTGCATCAGTATGTCTAATGCATGATAAGAAATCTAACTAACAGAGGCCAGATGGTGTTATCTGCTTCTTTGTCATCAGATTAACTGTAAGTATTACCAGGGATGTCTCATGTGGGGGTGGTACCACGGTGTGGTGATTAGCACTGTCACCTCACAGGAAGAAGGCCCTGGGCTCAAAGCCAGGCTGTGTGGAGTTTGCATGTTCTCTCTGGGCACTCCATAGGTTAGACAAACTGGATGTAGGTGTGAGTGTGAATGCCTTGCTGTCTCTCTGTGTGTAAGCCCTGTGACAGACTGGTGACCTGTCCGGTGCGTTCCTGCCTCTTGAGCCATGACAGCTGGGATATATTCAGGTACCCCTGAATTGGATGAGGAAAAGAAAATGTTCTTTCTTTTTTGGGGGGGTTTAAATACAATTACGCATATTTCTATTATTGAAGAGAAAAAGACATGAAGTTAAAATACATTACTTGTAACCAGGTTGCATATGATCAATATGTAGCAGTGACGTGCAGTCAGGGGAGGCAGGTGAGGCACGGCCTCACCTGTCATCACGGAAATATAAAATTTTAAAATGAATTAAATGGTTATATTTATTCAGTGACTTGTATTTTAAAGTTCTCTTCCATTTAAGTTCACCGTTTTTAGCTTAGTTTCTTTCAAAATTGCTGAATTTTCGCATTCAAATACAAAGAAGAGACAGCAGTGAGGCACCAGCCCGGAGCCTCACCACGGATTGCGCAATGCCCAATTGGCCAATCAGTGATGAGACTTAGCATAGTCGTTGCCAGTGACTATGCTAACTGTGCTGAATGCTACAGTGAGATCGTATTGCTGTCCTTCTGCATGTCGCTATTAAAATGTTCTAACACTTTTACTATATGAACTAAATTTCTATATTTTAGCTGGTGTAAATAATGCTCAACAATCAACAATTGTATGTGTGTAACATATTGTTGTGCTGAGCGATCATGAAACTGCTGCAAAGAGACACTAGGTGAGGCACGCAGTGCTCGTGCCTCATGGCAGGGGGCGCTGGTGATCCCAGCGACTCCTCAGCTGCAGAATAATAGAATTAGACAGCAAGCTACAGTAAACAGTTAGCAAACAAGTTATCGATGCTTTGCTTCAAAAGGAGCGGTGCATGGACTTCATTTATAAGTAAATAAGTTATTTTTTCTACGTTAGTTTGTACAGTATATGTAAAGAATGCTGATATGAAATTTTAAACAAATTTGCCAATCAAATGGTGAATAAGCTGCTCTGTAGGTTAATATGTTTGTAAATCTGATGCGATGACGTCAGTGCCTCACCAGCCAAGACCCTCACCGCACGTCACTGATATGTAGTATATATGCTTTTGGTGGAAATGGGCACAAATACAGCTGAAGGGCCAGCCACACCTGGGATAATATACTGTATGAAGACAAAGACTCTTTTTATTGATCAGCAGATGTCACAGAAATAACGTATGTCCATGCACAAGTTGTGCACATCAACCCATCTGCATGCTTCAGGTTCACCGTGGTTCCTCTCATGAGGTCTGTTTGCTTGTGTCTTGGTCATGTTAACAGATTATGAGGCTGTTTTGCCAGCAGTGTGTGGAATCTGGTTTACTACATTACATCATCCACTGTGAAAGATAATTGCTGGTTGAAACACATAATTCTATAATCTTCTGAAAGGTGGCTTGCTGATACCCTGCTGGGAAAGTCCTCTCAGATTACCCTAAATATTACCCATCAGCAGAGACTGCATGGGAGGCAAGCAGCCAAAAACCAATAGCTGTTTATGATTAGCATTTGAGTTAGATTTGGTTGCAACCCGTCATCAGGTGTAAGGCTAATTCAGCCTGATGGGATGCAACAGAATATAAAAAAAAAAGTTCAATACCACTTTACAGAGTGGAAACCCGTCTAGAGTCATTTGTAAAAGCCTCAGTCATTGTAATGTTTTAAAAGAAAATCTAACACAACAGTAAGTCAGTTTCATTTCTCACAAAATTGAATCTCACTGCAGAACAATCGAGTGCAGCCACAGAAATCAATGTGAGCTCCACCGTGTTCTATTATATTTTTTTGATGGCAATTAGGGGATTGTGTTGTGTTTCTCAGGGCCTCTCATTTTAATTTGGTCAAATTCCAAAAGAACTGGTGAAGTAGAATAAATGTTTGAATTTCACAAATGTTTTCCTCTGGCATCGTCACAGATCAGTTTTTTCTTACTGAGTTGTATATGAGTAATAATATCAGCACTAATATAAGTTTTACAGGCAACTTTATCACGGCTGTGTTTATTTTTTATTTTCCCGTGTAAAAGCTTGTAAAATCGCCGAGTTCCAGCATGTTGTTTAGCTCTTCAAACACACACTGCCAGTGCAATCAATCAGAAGTCAGCCGTTACTGCAATTAATGTCATTCTTGTCTCCATCTTAGTGAGATTATGACAGGCAAATTAGTTTTATCTTATATGTTCGTACGGTGCTGCTGATCTCAGTATAATCTGATCAAACACTCTCACACCCACACACACACGCACACACCCACACACACACACACGTACACAGACCCAGCACAAAACAAAACAGATGTAGGTCTAATGACCCACTCGCAGAGTAAATGACAGTTGAAATAGGTTTAGAGCAATCTGAAATCAGATAAATGGGCCTAATCTCGTTCTGGTCGGGACCCTGGCCGGGAAATGGCTCCTGACACCTGAGACCCTGCTACACGTCAAGCCTCAATCGAGGCTGGCGGCACAGGCCCATACATCTCCATTTTAGATGACAAGACACAAGTCTGAATCCTTAAGCAGGGGAAAGCCTGGGGAGGGTCAGCTGTGGTTTAGTGTGAGATTAAAAGGAGAAGGAAGAGATGGGGCGCTCATGGTCAACCAAGATGTAATGCGTATGTTTTACTAGATAAAGGTGACAAGAGAAAAGAACCTGATTTAGGCCTCATTAACCCAGCTGAAAAGGCCGACTTAACTCGAGTCTTGTTTTGCCTGCTTGTTTGTTTCTCCTGCCAGAATGTACTAGTCAGGGGATTAAAATTAGTTTCATTGGTCCAAACTTAAATTATTGAAGGAGAAAACTTGAAAGTAATCATTGACTGAAGGCATGAAGAAAGACATAATTAATTTTAGCTCTAATCACTTTTTTCCAACTTGTCAAATTGATGCACCAAACTTTAAATATGAAAACTGTGTTGAGAAAAGCTCTTAAAAATGTGTCCATCACTGGATTAGTTGACTTGTTAATTTAGGCAGAAATACCAAATGTCTGGTTACAACTTCTCAAATGTGAAGAATCTGAGAAAACAGGCGGCAGACTTTTTTTTCTGTGATTCTGTCATTTACGGATTTAGCAATAAATCAATTAATCATAATTATCTGAAACCGCAAAAAGCAGTTTCCAAAATTTCGAGTCTTCCATTTTCTAATAGAGCCTGTGAAGGCTAATGGAGAGCTTCAGAGGACATGTACTGTACTGGCAGCACTGAAATGTGCTGCCTGTGATGTCAGATGACAGAGAAATGTCAGTCTCTAATATTCACCCCATCACCTTCAATCACCGCCTTAGACACACCTCAAGAGATGAGAGCCAGATAGCAAAGATCAAAGGTGGGAATTGCTGGCAGACAGCATGACGGTGAGGCTGGAAAGAGAACCACGGGTCCATCTGGAAAGAGAGAGCAGATAGCACATCGTCAGTGCTGCATATATGAATCTTCGTCAGCTCTCAGGTCAGATGGAGATAAATTGTGTTTAATTGGGATACTCAGTATTAATAAATGTAATTCTTCAAACAGTTTACAAACTTCAGAGGAGTGAAAGAAAAATAAGTTAAGGTTCAGGCTATTTTTGTGGGGTCAAAGAGATGTAAGGTTTGGGGTTTTCAAAATGGCTAATGAAGCTTTTGATTCATTTCACATTTCTTACAGATTGCCCAGGACAGAGTTGCTGAGGCCCCACCCTGGAGTGAGGCCTGGGGAGGGCGCTCAAGGGAAAGTGTCTGGTGGCCCCATGAGCCCACCCTCCTGTAGGCCACCACCTGTACGAGGTGTTGCAGGGGTGGGTGCAATATGTGCTGGTTGGTGGCCAAGGGCAGAGGTCCTGGCAGACCAATCCCTGGCTTTACCGACTAGATATAGTCCGGCTCAGTGAATGCACAGTCTGGGTCTCCTGAAGAGGGGCTGGACATTGTTTCAGTTGCCTTCGCTGAGAGGTGGCAACCTGGGGTTGGTCTGTATGTCTGAGTTTTCACCACTGGAGAAAAGCATCATATCCCTGCATCTCTGAGTCAGGGAGTGGGTCCTCACTGTTGTTTGTATTTAGGCGCCAAATAACAGCCTCCTTGTAGTTGCTTGGTGGGATGCTCGATGCCCCCATCTGTGAGATCTTCAACTCCTCCCTCCGGCAGAACTTTGACAGCATTCCAGGGGAAGCTGAGGACATTCCATACAAATGGACCGGGCGGCCGCAGCTGCGAGGTGGATGATGCCTGTTGTTGTTGGTGGATCTTGTTCACGAATGAGAGGCAAGGAGAGTGATTGGAGCGACGACTACAGTGATGGAGATGCTGCACTGTGAGCTGAGCATAAAAGCTTTGGGTAATGACCGAAAGAAGGAGCAGTGGGAAACAGCTTCTTCTGAAGGGCGGCTGGCCTCCCCATAAAAGATTCAATTCAGTCCAATTTTATTAATATAGCACCAAATCACAACAAACAGTAGCCTCAAGGTGCTTTATATTGTAAGGTAAAGACCAGTACTCCAGGAACTGGCCAACAGATAATTTTACTTATATTTTTGTTTATTAATATTTATTTTTGTAGTTTTCTCCCACCTTTGGCTGACTCTGATCTGGTACTGAGAGCACGTGCAGTCGCCGTGACATCGACAAAATCCTGAAAATGCCCTTAAAAACATCACCAGAAGGAGTGCGAGAAAAAAACACTGGTCTCTCTTATAATACAGTTATACCGTACATACTGTAGCAGCCTGATGTCATCATTTCTTTGTTAACTTGAATGACGATTGATTAAATCAAAACCTTTAAATGCACATCTGCACCAAGATAAAGTCTAGAAGATTTAACGAGGTTAGAAAAATACAAAGCTCGCAGATTAATGAAGCCATAAATCCAGGATAAAACCACAGCTCTTATCAGATGAAGACACTGTGAAGTTTATTACTCCAGCACGGCACTTTTCCCATAATGCACTAGGAGGGATGACCTCTGAAAAAGTTAGTTTATTATACAGGAAAATGACCTATTTTGAGTGCAGACAAATGCAAACTCAGGCTATTGTCATTTATTTTAAGGGCGCCTGCCTTCCATTAAAAGGTCATGTCTCTTCGTAAATGTATGTGGACAGCTGGTGTGTGTATAAAAAGACACAAAATTTGTCTCATTCAACAAAAGGATTGAGTTTTAAGTGCTGTCATTAGCTTTGTTGGCTTTGTGATTGTTATGCTGGGGGGCGATTTCAAGTATTAACAGAGGCACAAGAAGTGCTGTGATTTATTATTTTAATCGAGACATGAAATATGACAGATTAGTCACAAGAAATGTTGATTTTAAAATGTAACCACCCTATTTGAAAAGGAAAGCAAACTTTTTCTATTGTTATATAAGCTGCACATAGTCTCTGCACAGGCATAAAGCAGGCAGACTGATGCTTTCTGGTCAACTCTCAGTGGCTCATTAGCAAATGTTTATGAAAAGTGGGAAATAACATTGTCTCGCTGTTGCCTTCGACTTTACTTTGCAGTGTTTTCTCGTCTAGAGTGCCTAATGCACAGTAAAGTATCGCATTCTATGGCAAACAACCAGATATGTTCCAGTTACTCATTAGAGCTGAAGAGTAACGGGATGATGACTCAAGACTAATATTACCTTCCAAGCTAATTTCAGCAGAACATTCAGACACTTAGAGGAAATGGACAAGCTTTTGCATGACACATCAAACCACCTATTACAGAAATCATATACACAGAACAAGACAGGGTGATCATAAAAATTCTGAGTGAGTTCCTCCAATTTCACGGCCATGACTCTTGTATAAAGTTTAAGGTGACAGTGTATACACACGGACATCAATGTCACTTTTTTCTCCTTTCATTATAATTAATCGCATATCTCCGGGGCACATAGAGAGCGCAGGAGAAGCAAGTTGAAGGCAGGATGGCTGTAATCTGACATTGATGTACAGCAAAAATGGAAGTCCTTGTTCACCTTCCCTTTGTTCCAGGGAGAGGGAAGTGGTGTGTGAAAGGGTGTAATTAATGAACCTACAAATAGCTCCAGTTTCATTTAATGACAATCTATGTGTTAAGAGGCAGTACCCTTTGTTACTGTGGGTGTGGGAGAGCTGGCAATACTGGCTCCCAATAGAGCTCTGACAGGTAATTCTGCATTTTGAAATGGTAATGAAGCAGAATACATCACTGGATTATACCTAAGGGACTAACGTGTTGAGCGTCCTTCAGGGTGCAAAAATGTAACACTCTTGATCATCAGCGAGGCTACTGGCAACAGAGTATCGGTGGGTGAGAAGGTCGAGAACTGTATCTGTGTGACTTACCCCAGGGCTTAGCCAGTGCAGCCAATTTCTAATTGCCGCTTTAAACGGGGCAAATGAAGCTGGCATGACAAATTGCGTCAAAACAAGTCTGTAGGCTGGCACTCAGTTAATTTGTGAGACACAGATGTATTTTGTGCCAGGAAGAGCTCACGCGTAATGAATATCATTTCCCAGGTAGCAGCTTGCAAATGATGCATTTTACTGCATACTGTGCACAGTGCAGTGCAAAACAGGCAGAGTGCTCCTTATCTCATTTAAACTGAACTTGGACATCGCAGACTCTCAGTGCTTCTTGCTGTTAATGCATACAGTGTGCTCAGTGTTGAGGAAACTACTTTGAAAGCATAGCTTTGCTATGCTAATTACCTCTTTCTTCGCTCTGGAAGTAGTTGAATTACAACAAAATGACCCCAGGGAGAAATCTAGTTTGGTAAACTAAAGTTATTTAGAAAAAGTAGGTCAAACTACCTTGTCAAAAAAAATGAAAAAGAAAAAAGAAGATCAAACTGACAATACATGTGATATAAAATTATAACAATAAAGTAGCATGCCAGCAAAAGATGCTACTCAGCTCAGTTTTTTACAAGGAGCGCCCACTTGTTCGCAGGTCTTATGTAGACCTCAATATACCCAAGTATTTATGAGGGGGTACAGGGAAGTAATGATGCTGCTGCTCTGTGAGCACTGAGCAATGTCTGCTCATTTGCACCTGCACGACACAAGGGTCATGTAAGTGCTGATGGCTGCCTGATGAATGCATTGCCTGAGCAAGCCTTCACAGCTGTCGGAATGAAGGAAGAAGTGGGCGGGGTTGGTCACGGGTTCAATTACAGTAGGGAGGCAATGGCAACATAAAAATAAAGAGCAATTCCTTTCCTTTCATGGCTTTAGACAGTTTAAAGTTTCATAGTAAACTTGATGAAGAAAAAATGGCAACAAAATAACTGAACTAACAGTAACAGTAATCTACCATTGTAGTTAAACTACTAGTACAAATCCCCAAAACTGGATGCGCTGTAAAAAAAAATTATACTGGTAGCTTGTCGTTTAATTAGTGATACTGTGATTTTGATGGATAGGATTGTTAACTGAAATGAGATGTTTTCTCCTTCAGAGGGATTTTAAACAATCAGTGTTTAATTAATTTTTCAGTTCACACGATTTCTAAGACCATATCTTATTCTCTTATCTTCTGGTCCAGAAAAAGTTTCTGGCACCATCGCTGCCCATCTATTTTCACAATATGCTTATCTCAGTCCCTGAAAGAATCTCATTGTTCTTCTTCTAATCCTCCGAATCTGCAGCATGACTCAGAAGTTAACCACACACTCTTGTGCCAGTGCAATTCTGCTCCGCATTATGCTCCGACAGGAGCCACACATCATTTTTCCTTCTGAAACAATGCAACCAAAATGACTCCTTGTCTGCCAAACAGCTGATAAAATACCCAGCTGTGAGTTTTAATAATGCTCGCTGGCAAACACGAGTCAAGGGACCACTGAAAGATATAATAACACACTTTGTTATAATGAAGCTCGTTATCTTACACAACAGTGGGTGACCAGATATAGAAATGTTTAGCATTGCACAGAGAGTACTTGTTGTACCCAACTCTGTTGTATGGCGAAATAGCGGAACAATCTTTCACTTCTTGGACGACCAAAAATATAATAAACACTTGTTAATTAATGAACGGGTCTTGGAAAACTACAGAGAAGCAACATTAGAGTTGAACTCGAGCTTTTCCTCCTGAGTTACTGTGCAGTGGATGTTGGTGACAGCTTCTAGACATGTTAGTCTTAATCCTTGACCTGCCCCAGTCATTCAAAACCTTCGAAGCCAATTGAGATGAATCCATAGGAATGTAATGCATTCTTGGGAGGGGCTGACTAGTGGGAAATGCCTGTTAACCTTCACGCTCACGGGAATCCAGTCTTTATGGAAAAGGACGCTGGCAGCTTTAATAAAAAATCATGGCTAGCTGTGACATTCTTGCACAAGTGTGGGTGCTTTTCAGCAGGTCCCTAATCTCCAAGGTCTATTTTGGACATCACATTGGACCCCAAAGCCCCCTTACCCTTGTGTCTCACTCTGTCTCCATCTGACCAACTGCACACTGTCACATAATACACTGTCTGCCTTTAATTACTGTCTGAAAGTATCAGGGTTAAGGGTCACATTCCATTGGGAGTCTCTGTGGATTTGTGTGTATGTGTGTGTGTGTGTCTAGACGGCAGCATGTTCTTTGAATGACGGTGGGAGTATCAGGGGAAGCGGTGAATTCCACAGCACTTTTACCTCCTTGCCTCATCACATATCACACATCTCCATCCGGTGGCTACGCTGTCACACATCAGACCTGTTTTGAGAGTGCAAACAGTTTGGTGAGAGCCACAAAGGATATGAGAGCTGTGATTGCAAGTGTTTAATTGAAGTGTGAGACAAAACTCTGAAATGACACTGGATAGAATTTAATCCACTATGATATGCAAATCAGATTAAAAAAAAGAAAACAGATTTGTTGCCCTTAAGGTTAAAACCCTGCTATCGTCTTCTGCTTTCCCCAAAGAGAGAATAAGCAGCTGTATTTAAAACTATCTATGCTTAGCAAAAGCCACAAATTTGACCTCCTATCTACCAGAAAAGGAGGCAAAAAAAAATTCATATGCAGGTAAAAAAAACAAAACGCTACTAGCTTCAACAGGAAAACATCTCAAAAATATATCCTGCACTCATGCCGTCTAAAATGTGAGACCAGCAGGGTATTATTATATGAGGGGAGGAACAAAAAGAAGCTGGTCAGAGATATGAATAAAACCCAAACACCACACCCTCCAATTTGACTTCAAATATTATTGCATAAATCAGCTGCTGGCCTTTCATGCTCTGTTGCCATCAGCAAGCCGTAAGTCCAGCCGGATCATAAATTAAAGCCAACAAACTTAGGTGTTAGGCCACTGTAATTGAGTTTTGTGTCTGTTATATTTTTTATCTGCTGAACTGTTATGCAGAATCATAAAATTCAATGACTAAACACAATAATGTTTTCACGATGGCTGAAAGCGCCAGCACAGGAGTCGATTTGAATACGCTTTAGTTGAGATTTAGCAGGTCTGCCTTTGATGGTGTGACCAGAATAATTTTTTATTGAGTCTTTATTAAATGCACTGAGTCGCCAGCACTCTTCCACACAGGCAGAAACAGCATATTGTTGAATGGTGAGACACCCTTCCCAGAAAACATAACCTAGTGACTAGGCAGAAATAGACTTGTTTATCATGGGATGTGTTGACTAAAGTGTCTCAGACCATTAGGCAGATCTTTGAGATACTGATTACTAA
>VOQJ01015068.1:21263-34140 GCA_015052665.1 Apistogramma diplotaenia
GTTTTTCCTTCCGACTGTTGCCAAGTGATTGCTCATAAGGGGTTGTGTGATAGTTGGGATTTTCATTCAAGTATTGCAGGGTCTTTACCTTATAATACACAGAACCCTGAGTCCAGGAAGGGTAGTCCACACACACACACACACACACACACACACACACACACACACACACACAGACTAGTACCTGGAACTGGAACACAAACTTGGCATGATCAGGACTCCGCAACACCAGTCACAAAACATTCCCTCTAACGTAGAAGGGAAATAAAATGAGCACACACATATAAAGAAAGCTCTTAAAATATGTGGTTATCCCAACTGTGCCTTCATCGAATCATCGAAGATGCAGAGGAAACAAGGTCACACAACAACTAGGAAGAAAGAAAATGACAAATGGAGCAACGTTCTCATCCCTTGTGGAGCAAGTTTGTCAGACAAATGTTCATGCATCTCATCCCAGTGTGCTTCAGACCCATCCACACTTGAAGACAAAAACTGGCTCATCCCAAACACAAGCTAAGCAACATACAGTAGCGTATGCTGTGCAGTGCTGTTAGGAGTGCTGTTAGGAGTGCTCTGGCCTCTACATTGGAAAGATCAAACAGCCACTTCACAAACGAATGGTCACCTTGATGGGACAAGACTCGGCTGTACGTCTGCACCTAAAGAATAAAGGACACTCAAGTGTTCCCCCAAGTGTTCACATTATGGATCAAGAAGACAACTGTGTTGAAAGAGCAGTTAAAGAGACCATATCCTATGTCCACTGTTAAAGACCATCATTGAAGAGAGGCCGTGGCGTCTGACACCAGCTGTCAGCTACCTACATTGCAGTTTTGAGATCCCTTCCAACCCCCTGTAGGGTTTAAATACCAGGGATTCCACCTCTTGGCTTTAGAATGGAAAACACAATGGATCATAGTCAGCGTGCATGTGCTGGTGCATTTGCATGTTGCCACTCATATGTGAGGGAGTGAATAATGACACATGCCCCGTGGTTAACATGGAGTAAGTAGGTGTTAACTATGACAGATTGTGCTGCCACTAGTGACCACGGCTGATCAGTCAGATAGCCTTCACCTCCTTTCTCCTCAATTATTTCACAGTCACATAACTGTACGGGTGGCAATCAATCTCACATTTCATTTAATGTGGTTGATTTCACCTCTAATGTCATAGCAGCTCCAACTTCACTTAGTCATATATATATATATTTTTTTTTTTCTAACAATGAGTAAGCTTGCAGCTGTCAGCACTTCTTGTTTGGCCCAACAGAAGCCACACAGGACCATGCACTAGGTGAGCTTCAAAATCAGATATTAAACATTATTATTTTTTGGTCCCCTAATTTAATAAATGATATTTTTAATGTATTTTAATGTCGAAAAATATTTTAAGACCAGAATCATACATTAAGAATTTCAACTAAATATTTGTCCCTTTTTTCTGAAATCTACAATATTTACAAACTTATTTTGTATTGTTTTTAAATGTGGTGCGACCTGATCAGCTACCATATTATTATAGCTTGTAAAATGGCAGGAAACATCCCAGAAGTTGTGAGTTTGTCCAACTAGTTGATAGAAATGACATATGGATGTTTATAGGAAGGGAACTGCTGTCACTCATTTATTGTAGGCCACACATAGGATGACATCTATCACAGGTAAATGTCTCCTGGGCCATCATAGACTTCTGTGACAGAAAAAAAATGTGGGTTGAAATTTAGAGGCATAAACTTCTAGTGTTTCATTTCCAGAGGCTATTCTAAATTCATTCACTCCAAGGTTACTTTTTCCATTTTGTTAAGCAGGCATTCAAGAGTAATGGACACATTTATAACATATTCTTACAAGTAGCTGGCACGGAATCAAACACATGCCACTATTAGCGCCTACCAGGGCTCACTGTTCTCAGTGAATTCCCTACATTAAAATTTCAGACTTATATAACCTGCCTCTGTCAGCCTAGTGAACTAATTCCAACACTCACTATGCAGGTCTGACATACTGCCCTGGAACAGGCTTGCACACAGCTCACAGCTGCCAGCACTGCTTAAATGTTGTCACCTGAGTGTGGCTGCAAAGCTGCTGATCCAATGATCTGCAGAGCACTGATCGGCACGCACAGGACGTGGGCACAAAGCTCCAGTTGAATCATTATTTTACAAATTATTAAAGAAGCGATTAAGTTAAGTAAATTCAGATGCTTTTAGTTTATTTCCAATCTAAGACGAATGATATTTAAAAAACTGTGAGAGTATAAATAACACTTTACATTAGGTGAAATTTGTATTCTTGACAAACAAGTGATAAACATGTAAGTCAACAATCGCGCAAAAGTGCTGTTGTCTCGAAGAACATTAACAAAAGAAAAATGCTATCTAAAATGAGCATCGCCTTGAAAAACAAGGTCACGGGTATTCAAAGAGATAGCAGCGGAGAAACACTTACCATCTTCAAAACACTTCAAATCTGACAGCTTTGTTAAATATTAACAAGAGCGGGGAGAATGAAGAATGGACGGGGGTGGGGTGGGAGGGGCACGCGGGCGAACGGGTGAAAATAATTGGTCGTAAAGTTGCCTGTGTTAGGTTGCTGGAGCAGGGGAAAAAAAAGTGAAAAGAATTACAGACAAGAAGAGAAACTGTTGGATGGGAATGTGATAAATATGTAGGTGACAAAGCAAGTGTTTGTGTTTTCAATTATCTCCTTAGTCACAGCATGTTCATCAAACATACATCAAATCCGGTACATCAAAGGACATTAAGTTAATGCTCCAAAAAAAAAGAAAAAAAAGGAAAAAAAAATCCAGCGTTTTTATCTCATGAAAACAAAGACAGTATTGCCCCACTTTGACATGACACAGCTGACAAAGCAGCTCAGATAACAGTCTGCTGATCCTACTAAAATCTCGCTGCTTGTCTAGGATTCCACTTGATGCTCAGTCGTGCCATATTGTCTTTCAAGAAAACTCTGAATGAGGCTCAACTGAAGCGACTCATTACAACACATTATTATGTAAAGACATGTTCGTTCCTGATGAGGCTTTTTGTAATCTGGGATGTGAGAAACACCTGTGAATTTGGGCAGTGAGGGATTAAACTAAACGTGCACAACTGCAAGAAACTGCAAGATTTTATTTCAGAAGTTTCTGCATAATTGTTTAAAACGAAAGTGAGCATTCAAGTCACCATAAGTGGCATCTAAAGTGCATAGTTATGTGTGTCTGTCTATTTCCATTCCCACAGTTTCTCAATTTGTATGCTTGCGTATTACGTAGACATTCCCTCTCTGTGACCTTAAAATAATTTGAATTCCTTTTAAAATGTAAAACTCTTCAAGTTGATTTCAGCCTCTTTGCTTTTGTTTACTCAACACTGGAAAATTCCCAGTCCTAAAATTTATCCAGCAGTGCAGCAGCGCATATATATTCCGAATATCTCAATTGGTCAGCTGGCATGCTAGCATAACATCAATTCCGTGTTCTCAGTTCTTGTCTGTGGATGTCTCGCTCCACAAGCCCACTCATCATCAGTGTGGCCGGGTTCCTCGACACCTGACGCAGAGCTCGTTAAGCCAGGTGACATCTAAGCCAGCATGGCTTTAGTTATGTGTTTAGTGTGCTCATTTCCTGAGGTAAGCTTGGGCAGCACTGAGGGTCTAGCTTGGGGACCATTGATAGATGCATGTTCTGACCGGGATTTGAACCCAACCTATTGCCAGTCTGCCTGCAAAGTATCAGAACGGGTGATTTGGGTGTAGCACAATTGTTGGTATTTCAGAGCGTCGCAGGCGCCTGGGATTTTCACACGCAAAGATCTCTAGATTTTATAGAGAATGGTCAGAAAAAGAAAATATCCAGTGAGCAGAAGTTCTCTGGGTGAAAAGGCTGTACTGCTGCCAGAACTCAGAGGACAAATGGCCAGAGTCAGACTCAGCTCATAAGAAGGCAACTGGAAATCAAATAACCACTTGTTACACCCAAGATATGCAGTAGTAGAGTATCTCTAAATGCACAACATGTCAAGCCCTAAAGCAGATGTGCTGCTGCAGCCAAAGCCCACACTGAGTGCAACTACTGTAAGTTGAGACCAGGAAACTGAGGCTCACCAAAAAATTGGAAAAATGTTTCCTGGTCTGAGGATTTTCATTCAGATGGTGGGGTCAGGAACAACATGAGTACGCATGAGTATGTTTGCTTTTATGCCAACAGTGTCTCTCTTTAGGTGTAACTGTGGGACAGGTCCCATTTCCAGCTGTTGTGTTCTGCCAAAAATAACCAATAACACTCCTTTCAATTAAAACTTCACCAGCAGAAGCAAATATATGCAATTCCCTGGATGTCTAACTATTGATTGAACCCAACCACTTTATTTATCACGCCGGTACAAATCTGTATCTTTCAAACTGGCAACACTACTACAATCATTTTCCAAAAAGTTGCTGGGAAAGTTTATAAATTTACAAAAGTTAGACTATTTTAAGCCTCCAGTGATCCAGTTTGAACTTTTCTGGAACAAAACTTTGTTGCTGGGCAATATTTAGCCAACTACATGAAAAAGAGAGTGAGTGGTGAAGAAAAAAAAAGAGCGAGAGAGAGACGTGGAGAGAGGAGGAAGAGACAGAGAGATGGTGGAATCAGTTTGATGCCAAGAGCTGTGCGCTGACCCTGATTAAATGTCTCCCCTAACTCACTGGGACCACTGATAAGACCAATGCACTCTGGGCAGTGTGCGCGCTGTGTGTACGTGCATGTTCCGGAGCCAGAACAGGCGATAAGGTGTGTCTACACATGTGCATGAAGAAGAGTGTGTGCGACTGTGATCGTGTGTGTCCCAACACCAATTCTCCTGTGTAAACATGCTGACCTGGCACAACACCAGTAGACACTTTGAAGTTGGCAATAGGCACTGTAATCTCCCTCCTTCTCTCTCTTACAGAGCCAGAGGGGAGACTTAACACTGGAAACCTTCTGTGGCTTAGCATGTGGCTGCGAACACACAGACACCCACACCCACACACACAGAAAAATACTCTCCCTATTGTGGCAGATAGTTGTACATTCTGTCTCTGACACGCAGAAAACAACAAATGAATCATAAACAAATGCATAAAAGCACCAAATCTCACTCGCCGTGTGTTTTATTCACGTCAGTTACTGTGGGATTTGTTGCAGGCAATTATGTGTGATGTGTGTGTGTGTGTGTGTTTAGCTACAAGTGCCTACCACTCTGTGCTGGCTGTAGTGTGTAGCATATCACACTACAGCCGCAGAGCATCTTCAGATCTTAAATGAGAAATGCTAACTTTCCAGCACAATTGCCTGCGACTGTCCAAATGCGGCAAAGTAAGACTTCACAGGTAATGGACAATATATATATATAAAGTGTTTGCCTTGTAACAAACAACATGCCTTATATGCAAAGCAGTAATAGTGCATGAATACATACGCATTGCCCATCACTCCACAGAGGAGCTAGAAGAGCATTTGAGGCACAGCAGAGGGTTATGTTTGGAAGGCAATACATGGCTGATGAATTATTTATCTCTGTATATTAAAGATTTCCTGGATGCCTGGGTAAAAGGAAGTATTGCTTATGGATGATATTTAAAGGATCATTGTTTAACCATCTGCACATTTTCTGTTACTGTCTCCACCGTTATAGCTATTTTCAATTATAGCAGGCAGATATTTACATCCCCTCCCCCTAATAAATCAATAATAAAACAATAATAATGTTCAGCATCTAATGGCAAACATGTGGAAGGCTCAAAGGCCAAATTTCCAGATTTTGTAGAGAGCCACTTGTAAGATTAGACCCTTCTGTAACGGCTGGATGTCATAAATCTACACGAATCACACAAGAGCAGAATAATAATCTCACATCACAAATCACATGTTTGATAGTGTTGACAGTAGCACTTATGAATGGTCTACAAATGTGTAATAATCTTTTTGTAAAGGATAAATAACTTACAACTGAACATCACCTTAAAGTGTTAAGTTGTGGCCTTCGAAAGCACGCGCCTTTGAATCCAGCAGACGCTGCAACTTTGACACAACTTACTTTTTTAGCGTACTTGTGGTCTCCAGACAGAACTTTTGGAAATACAACCTGGTCTGTCGATACGCTGATTGCCTGCTGCATCTGTCGGCCTTTCCAGTGGAAAGAGCTGGCTGGTGCGCCCTATATTAACGATGATTACAAAGGTAAGGTCTAAAAAAAACCCCACAACAATTAGTTTAAATCTAAGATGTTTGCATAAAATGCTCTCTGCATTCATCACTACTAGTGGCACTTGGTTCGTGGCAGGTAGTCGTTTTTATCCTTTAATCTAAATCAAACTAATGACAAGAGCAGCTATAAGTGTAAATTCTGCCTATTAACAACAGAAAACGTAAATATATCATTTTGTAATTAACTCACTATTGAATATCCTTTCAGAAGATTTTTCTACTTATATTTTGTCTCTGACTGTATGTGGTCTATGTGGGAGGCTTTTGATTTATGCTATTTGCTAATTATTGTTATTAATCAATAATTATTGTCTGTCCGATATCCATTTACACTGTCAAGTTGATTTACACTGAAAATGTTATTTTGTTCCTGACACGCTGTTGTACTCAGAGATGAATGAAGTTGTGACCTCAAGTAACTTCTGCAGCTGTGTTTTGAGAACACTGGTGGAAAAGGATGCTGCCCTGGGTGGATGCAACATGGGTGAAAGGCTGGTACTTCATTAAGTCATTGCCCATTGGTTATGTCCTATTTTTAAAAATCCCATCCACACTATAAAGACTGCTATTGAACTAACTGTCGTTGGCCGTGTATCATTGCATCAATATGTCAAATTATGAGTAAGTATCCACACTGGAGGTGGTGAATCCAAAGAGCAAACATTGCACCGTGTCTACCACGTCTAAGGCTCATCGACAAATTCTCTCTATTTTGCGTCCAAGACTGGAGAGCTTTAGGAGCCCCTGATCGGATAGAAAGCTACTTTGGGTATTAAACTGGGGCACTTTTACCACACAGGATTAAAATTAGTTTTATTTAATCTCACCATGAGACTCACACTAGTAAGGTTCTTCTTGTGCAGAAATCCGTTACAAACAACCAAAAACTAATTTTTGACCCAGTTTTATAAATTGCAAGTCCTGTGTGAACTCAAATCTAGGGTGGGACATGAAGGTAAGTATAACAGCAACTACATCTCAAATCCCTTTGTTTAGCTTTTCTTTTTCTTTACTTTTTTTTTTGTTGTTTTTGCTTGAGAACTGCCCGTTAGAATTATTAAAAGTGATTGCTTGTTTTGCACAGTTCAATCAAATCTGCAACACCCTTCATAAGTAATAAACAAAATGAAAATTTGGTCACAAAGAAAATAAGTTAGACAGCTTTTGCTAATTTGCCTCTTTGTTTCTCCTGCCTGGGTTGCCAGATATGCAGATTCAAGGCTGTGTTTTGGCAAGCTGGCAGATAATCCTGTTAGGAACAATCAGCTTGGTTGTATTGTTGAATATAAACTCAATCTTTCAGACAGAATAACAAAATGTCAATAAGGATCAGCACATGTGCACTGAAGCTGGAGCATAACAATTGAAGTCAGGCAAAACTTTACCCAGTGTGAAGTGCCCACATAAGAATAAAGCAAATAAGCTCAAGTAAACTCTTACTTCCATCTTTGTCTTTATTCCTGTGAATAAATCAAACATTCACGGAATAGGCTGGCATCCAATATGCATTCCATTATGTTGGGCACCATGTTTGATTTCTTCATAAACATGCTGCCAGCAGCAAGAGTTTTATGTATTCTCCACTGGCTGCACAGCAATTAACTATTGTGGATCTGTTAGAACTGTCTGAATAACTATTTCTTACTTACAAAAAAAAAAAAAAGAGCTGCTTTGATACTTTGTAACAGATTCAACAAGTTGCTGGAAACATTCCTCGCAGATTTTTGTCCACAATGACATTACAGCATCACACAGTTGCTACAGATTTGTCAGCTGCACATCCATGATGTGAATCCCACACTCCGTGGATGGATGGATATGGTCAGCATCAATACTCAGGTAAGCCTTGGCATTTAAATGAACTGTGGGGCTCAAAAGTGTTCCAAAAAGTATCCCACACATTATTACACCAGCAGCAGCAACCTGAACCATTGACAAAAGGTAGGATGGGCCCATTCTTTCAAGTTATTTATGCCAAACTACGACCTGAACAATGTCACAGCAAAAGCTGAGACTCATCAAGCCAGGTGTCATTTTTTCCCGTCGTCTATTATCCAATTTAGGTGAGCCCGTGCAAACTGCAGCCTCAGTTTCTTACTCTCAGCTGACAGGCGTGGCACCGAGTGAGGTCTTCTGCTACAGCAGCTGCCACAAAGTCCAACATGGTGTGCATTCAGAGATGCTCCTCTCCATGCCTTCGTTGTAATGAGTGATTATTTGAGTTACTGTTGCCTTCCCGTTAGCCAGAAGCAGTCTGGCCATTCTCCTCCCTCCTCTGACATCAACAAGGCAATTTTGCCCAGAGAACTGTCACTTGCTGGATATTTTTTCTCTTTTTATGACCATTCTCTGTAAACCCTCGAGATGGTTGTGTGGGAAAATCCCAGCAGATCAGCAGTTTTAAACCAGCTTGTCTGGCACCAACAACCATGCCACTTGAATCACCTTTCTTCCCTGTGCTTGGTTGGAACCAGGTTGGTTTCATCATATCTATGTGTGTAAATTCATTGAGTAAATTATATTAGATATTTGCATTAATGAACAGTTTAGCAGGTGTACCTAAGTAGTGTGTACAAACCAAAATAGTTTAGTTTTCTTAGTCTGAGGCAGCTGCCAGACTAAAGAGGATATATCTATAACAGCTTGTTGTGAGCATTAAGCCAAGTATACAGTACCTCCCAGCACAGGCATCACAACTATGTTTAAATGAAGCACTGAAAATGAATTGTTGAACAAAAAAAAAAGCTCCTCTAATCATAATGTGTATTTAAAAATCAGCTATAGACGTAGAAATTCGATCCACTCTGCTGCTAATGCATAGGCACTGAAGCGAGTATAGCACATTCACAAAATCCCTAACAGGATCAGGTGGAGAACATATGCTTTTGATATACACAGGAAAATGGCCAATGTCTCCAAAGGCTGCACATACAGTACCTCTGCACTCAGATAAAAACTGCAGATCTCAGCAATATGAATTGTCAGGCCTGCTTACATGAGTGTGGCTAATTCAATATGACATCTTTCTAATAGGTAGTCTGGCCACCCGGGGAAAAGGGGGCAATGCAGAGCGAGCAGATACAGTACAAGATTGTGAGATGCTGATGTAAATAAACTATAATAATAATAAGGCCGTTTTTTATGTAATTATAGTTAGTGTTGGAATTAAAAGAGGTATCAAAATATTCAGCCCTTCTAGCCCTCACAAGAAATTAGGACAAAACAAATCCATCCCCACAACACTGTTTGGAAATAAATCAGATGATTAAGTCACACTGCTATCTATGTCAGCTGTGATCAAAGAGAGTAAGAAATCACGATGCACTAACTGCAGCTGTCTTACAGAACCATCCTGTTTGCTGCAGCGTGTAGAGCAGGTATCGGTGTGAGAATGAGTCCAGCTTAAGGAGTGTTGGATTGAAACATTACATTGAAATGCAAATCAATTTCAACAATTAATTTTTAAAAAGTGTTAATTAAAAGTGTTTTTTTTTCATGTACTGATGTTTGAAGCCATACTTCCCCATCTTTCATTGCTGTCTGAGTTTTTGATACCGTTGGTGGGGCATCTCCACGTGTCTGTAGTGAAGGCTCACACCTATGAGAACATCTGTGGAAACCAGAATCAACAGTTACCCCTCTGTGTGGAGTCTGCATGTTCTCCCCATGTATTCTGGATTCCTCAGAGACTCCAAAGACATGTATGGGTTAGGATTATTGCCAATGAATGTGACCATGAGCAGATAGAGTGATGACCTGTCCAGAAGGCACCCTGCCAATCTAGGCAGACGCTGATAAAAAGCTTAGATAGCCGAGACCAAAACTTTGCCTGTACACATTCACATTCTTGAGATCCATTTGCTTCTAATACGTTTTCTGCTTCATCATGTGTGAAATTCATGTTGGTACCATATGAAATGTTTTGTATTGATTTTCTAAAAGCGCCTCTCAAACCTTTGACATTTAATGCATTTTTAATAGCTCAAATCATTTTTTCTTTTATTGCACTAGATCGTACTGTACGAAACTAAAGAACAAAACTCTGCAAGAAGTGGACCCGAAAGGACACAACTTCATGTCGCATTTGTTTTAAAACAAGACAGGTGAAAGGGAGAAGCACTGGGAGTGCGACTAAAGCAGTGACTGCTAATTGTGAACCTTGGGATCTAGATTAGGAGGAGTTACCTTGCCAGAAAGTCTGTTTAAAGTCTCATGGACCCTGATTGAGAACCACTCCAAAAACCGGGCAGAAAGCATCAATTAAGCATGGCTAGATTTGTAATGATAATCCCCTCAACTCAGCAGAGCTTTATCTGTTTGACAGCACAGAAGGGTTTCTGTCAGTCACGTCACAAAATACTCATAATGTCTAGATCAGGTTACTTGGAAAAGACATGCTTTTTCCCAAAGTGTCAGAAGACGAGTGAAAAGTGAAGCAAAAGTCTCAAGGTAAAGATCACAGCAGCAGTTTTGTGCTTAATTGAATTTGTGCTTAATTTTTGGGGTACGTTGATTACAGCATAATTAACACACACACACACACACACACACACCCCTCAAAATTAAACAATGGCACATTTTAATCAGTGCAAGGCTTAAGATTCAAGCAACAATTACAAGCAAAGAAAGAAAGAAAGAGGCTTTGTTATATGGAGGGGTGTTTAAAGCAAATTGCTTCTGCACTAATAAGTAACTAACTTAAAAAAAAAGGGAGAAAAAAGATCACTTCATAGAAAATCTCCCATTCATAGGCAAGGACTAAGCCACAGTTATTTAAATCGAAGTCCTGGTGCCTCTGTCATCTAGCGTGACTAACAGGATTTGACATGGTGAGGAGTGGATGGGTCCCAGGTTCACAAAACACATTCTGTCTGTCTGACCCCTCTCTTCTCTCTCTGTCTCTCTCACACACACACACACACACACACACACACACACACACACACACACCTGTATTTACAGCAAGCCACAAAACACAAGCAGGTAGCAAGCAACGCCACAGAGCACACTGTTGCACAGCCTCTTACTTGGCTTCACAATAGCACCGCAGCAATACTGTTTTTTTGTCATTACTGATTGCTTAGCTCTACCTGTGTGTGTCAGCCACTTTTATACATGATTGAACAAGAGTCACGTAATATGAAGATTAATATGCAGACACTCTCTCTGGTATTAGGTGTTTGATAAACGTGCAATTATAAGAGGATCAAAATCAATCTTAAAAAAAAATACAGAAATATATTCTACCTGTTACACGCACTTTACATCACCCCTATCTCATGCCACCTCTGACTTTCTCCTCTGGCTAGTTGCTTTGTGTTGAGGAGGCGACAGCTTGCCGTAATTTAAAGTAATTGGATGATTCTCTTTCTTTTCATAATCCGAGACACACAGGCTGCTGTGAGATAACCTGCTTCGGATGGGACCATCGCAATAGACGGTCCACAGACAACCCACACACTGTAGCATGGAAGCTCTCGCTCTCTACTTGTTGAAAATAAATTGCACTCCTTCAGTTTACAAGACAGTGATCACTTACAAGGGAGTGTTGGGAACACATGCTCTTTTACAAAAGTGACTTATAGACCACGTGGTTAGAATGGATTTTAACCTTAAGACAACATAAATGCAATTTAACTCAGTTTATCCACCTTAATCACATGAAAAAGAAAAAAAAAGCAACGCTGATGTAGGTTAAAAAATGACGGAAGTTCGTAATTAACAGACTCTTATTGAGATCACAGCACGGCAGTAAAAAGAAATAGCTCGATAAGATTTGAAATAGATTAAAGCTGTGGCTTCTTATAAATATGCAGAGTCGTCTTCTATAAAGCGACGTTCACAACCAGCATTAATGATCCCGTCAGCCTGTTTCAGCACCACAGACAGCGAATTTTCTCATAAAGGGCATAAAAAGAAGGGGAAAAAGCTCACATATTCAACTATTCAAAGTACTTTAATATACTGCAATGTGGATTTTATATATATATATATATATATATATATATATATATATATATATACACACACACACACACACACATATAGCAGGTGTCAGCACCTATAGTCATGAATCCGTCTTTTTTCCGTCTTTTTTCCTATTTTGGTTACAGAAACGATGTTCTATCTCCATACGAATGCATGCCTCTTCATCTCCACCAAAAAGAAAATAGACCCCCACGGAGGAGTTTGAACTGTGTGGGTTTATGATGTTCTAGAAATAGAAGCAGCAGCCAGGAGCAGGCGAACACATGAAACAGAAACGCTGGTTTTGGGTGCCTAAAGTCACTACGGAGCAACACACACACACAGACAGACACACACACACACACACACTATAGGTCAGAGATGTTTCAGTCAGTAAAGTAACGCGGGCTCAAATGGACGCATTTTACGACTTACCGTGTTGTCCCCGTTGAAGCCATATGTTTAACATACAAATCTACTTTTCCGCACACTGTTGCTGTCTCTGGGCCACGGTAACACACAGCCCGATGGAAGAAAAAAAATCCAGGAAATAACATCCACACAACTCATCCACCCGCCCGCTTGGACAAGGACTGACCCCACTTTTGTGGAGGGGGTGGAAGAAATTCCGTTGCCGGTGTCTTCAAGACGAGAGAAACACCGAGTAGTT
>VOQJ01015073.1:18562-37356 GCA_015052665.1 Apistogramma diplotaenia
ATCCTAAGGGGCTGCACGCACGCACGCACACACACACACACACACACACCCCTACCCCCAGCTCAGAACGTGTGTGTGTCCTCATGCAATATTAAATAGTCAGTATGTGTGGGTATAAAGAGTGGTGGGGCTGGGATGCAGTGAATTATATATCACTATTGATTTGCACACACACAGAAAGACACACGCGTGCACAAACACACACACACACACACACACACACTTCATTAGATTAAAGCTCACAGCTATGACACAGACAACAGCAGAGGCTAATAGCAGCTGCATGGAGAAAGAATCTGTCCACAAAGACACACACACACGTAATGTAATGAAAGTACACGAGCTTTCTACCTGAACTCTGCTGCACCAGCTGCTCCGGCAGAAAGGTAGATGCTCTTTTCGCCTCAAGAAACTTTGCTTCTTACTACATTACCTGCTATTTCATGTTGTTATTCTTATTCTTATTATAGTATTTTTACTAAATGAGAAGGTTACGTACACATATACAAGGTCTCAGTCAATCTGCGTAAAAATATAAGTCTGTACAATGGTATTCAGCCTTTTTTTTTAGCTCATTGTTTCATTTACAGTCCTCTTTAGCCAATGCAATCATCAACAGCATCTAAATATAAACCCACTGTAAGCTCTTCCCAGCACCAAACAACAGACGGATAAAGATAGCAACTAGCTGCTGAAGAAAACCAGGCAGCTAGGAGCTAAGTGTGCAGTATTTTTCAGGAGTTGATGAGGAGTAGAGCTGAATAAACAAGATGATTATTGTTAAGCTGATTTAATATTTGATGGCTTCCGCCTGCCCAGCCAGTTTCTTAACTCTTTAACCAATTCATGATTGTAGGAGAGCTGGGGCCGATCCCAGCTGTCGTACAGGAAACTTTGGGGTACATTCTGCAGGTTTAGCGCAGGACTAACCCGGAGAGACAGAAAACCATTCACATTTAGAATCACCAGTTAACGTAACATGCAGGTCTTTGGACATACTGTAGGGAGAACTTTCAATCTCCACACTGAAAGGCTCCTGGTCAGGTGGTAGATTCAAACCCATAACACTTTTTAGGTTTTGGGCATTTTCTGCTCCTACATGGCCAAAAGACCAGGTGAAAAAGCTGGATTCAACATTGGTGTCGATGAGCTATTACATGGTCCAATCTAACTTCAGTTTTATGTTCTGTGTTTATCACACCAGCAGCAGTTAGCAGCAGAGCTAATGCAGCATGGAGGGAGCTAGCAACAGTAGTTTGGAGATATTTCACTGCTACACCAACAGCTGTTGCTTGTGTATTTGCAGAACATTTTTAGTTAGATGCAAACTGTGGTTAAAGTGTGCTGACATGACTGGAAAGATCAAACAGCAATGATGCATCGCTGTCCAGAGACCTTAGCTAACACGCTAACACGCTAGATGGATGCTGATTCAATGTAACACTGGTTTGTAAGCTTTAATCATATATATGGTAACATCGCATGCTGTTCTCAGTGTAATTAAATATTATTTCACTTCAGCCGTCTCTTGTCACCTACACATATGTGTGTGGTGATTTATTGGATGTAATTATTTGCTACATTTTGCAAATTTAGGAAAGCTGTTTCAGTTGAGTTTGATGTTGATTCCCAGTCTCTTCCTCACAGTGAGGGATACAGATTAATCATTTAACACTGATGAAATGAAATGCTATTACATCTGGAAACTTTTAGGCTCCTTTTATTTTTGTAATAATTGAATGTATTAACTTTCACTTTCACTAGTGAAGTTTTGGTAGGCAGAACTAAATACAATGTGATATAATTTTCATAATTTTGTTTTCTACAAATTCAAATGCTCTATAGTAAAAAACAAGAAAGATTATATATATATATATATATATATATATATATATTTTTTTTTAAAGTGGGATGGGCTGAATAAGCGTCCAAGGATGGAGTCAAGTTACTATGATACACTCATGCTCCTCCCACCATTTTCCCTCCTTATCCTCACCCACCTCCCCTCCGTGCTCCTACTATCTGGCATTTTAATGCATCTATAGTCATGCTAATGGCTCTCAGGATTCAAAATAATTTCTTCTTTGTCCTGCTCTGCCACTCAGCACTGATAGAGGAGTGGTATCTCTCGCTCTTCTTCTTCCTCTACTTCATTCTCAAAGAATATGACTTTGACAGATGCCTGTCAGTCTGTCGGTCTATCACACTTATTCTGTGTGTCAGATTAATGGAGGCAAGGAGTCGAGAGTGCTGACAGGACATGTAAAGAAGAGAAGAGAAGAGAAGAGAAGAGAAGAGAAGAGAAGAGAAGAGAAGAGAAGAGAAGAGAAGAGAAGAGAAGAGAAGAGAAGAGCATGCGTTTTACATTATGAGTGGTTCCAACCTTTCTATTCATGCTGGTTGACCTTTCCATCAGTAGGTAATCGAGAAGAGAATGTCCTTTACTAAAAGGCTGGATGTTAAGTCACGCTCCTCTCTGCCCCAAAGAGAGAGGAGAGCACCTCATGTCACTCCAACTCAGCCCTGGGTGAAGCACGGCGCTTGGGGTGAGGGGCAAATCGTAGTTGGATATTACAGAGAGGCGGTAGTCATAGGAGTGGAAATGTATGTGTGTGTGTGAGGGCTGGGTTAAGATGGGAGGGGAATAATACTGCTCTGCCATTTCAGGTCATTGTCGAGAAAACATAAAACATAATCATCCATTAAAATGCAGCTTCACACCCTCCATCACATCCATGGTGGAGCTGCTGCTATAAATGCTGTGCATGTGTGTGTGTTATTGTGTGTGTATGCACGCACGTATTTACTCAGCTATGTCAGATCTATAGGTGTAAAGAGATGGAAGCTGGAGGTTTGTGGCGGGTCAGTTTATTACATACTGTGTGTGTTTGTGTGTAAATGGCAAGAACGGTGTCCCTCTGTTGGGACTGTGTCATATTTTTTTTTGTATGAATTTATATTTGATCATCAAGAGTTAGTGTGTGACAGTGAAAAGCAGAATGTGACGTGAATGATGCCTAAGATTTACTCTGGACCATCATATCAGACAGATATGATACAGTAAAGTGAATACACCGGGCAACTATTACAATAAGAATTCCTCTGTTTTATAGAACATGTGAAATATGTTTCCATAAAACCAATTTCACGGCTAAACTTAATAATTTGCTTAAACTATAGAATGACATAAAAACCTGAATTGTCTACATGTAAAAAACCAAAAGGCCAAAATTAAAGACTGAGAATGCCTCAGGAGGCTAAAATCATACCAGTGCTTTTGGTCATTTTATGGGTGAAAAGGGGCTTTGATTTCAATTCTGATTAATTTATTGCCAAAACGAGAGATCCAGTGTTTACTGAATGCACCTTGAATCCTGTCGAGTGTCTATGTGGAAGGTGTCTGATGATTTACCTACAAATGTTCTCATCACTAGGACGGCATCTACAAGATGGCTCGGTGGTGTAGTGGTTAGCACATTTTTGCTGCCCCATGTTAAGACTTTAGAATCCAAACAGATAGAAAAGTTACAGAATTTTTGAATCTATCATCTATTAAAACTTGCAGATGACAAAGTGAGAGTGTAAATAATAGTTGGTAACCTTACTATGATTAATACAATTGTGTCATCGTTTAAGAGGCAGCTGAGCTGAGTGAAACTGGGCTCGTGCAGCTCTTTGTCCCTGGAGATGAGCACGATGGGTTACACTCATCTACAAATCGAGACTCTAAACAACACTATTGCTTTTAAATGCCAATCAGTGGGGGCCAAGTCTGTATTTCAAACTTGTAGTCTTAAAAGTGTCACACAAAACACACAAGCGCACAAAGACTTACACGCATGCGCACACACACACACACACACACACACATGAGTTTTGCTGTGACACACTGCAAATCCCCACTGATTGAGGGTAAGCGAGCTTCAGACGGCTCTGTGTATAACTAGCTCCAGCCCAGCAGATCAGAATGGCTGGCAGCAAACTTACATGTTTGTCATCTAAAAACTATTCACCCTCCACTTAGCCAAGAACACAACACAAACAATAGACAGCCCGTTAACAATGTACCATTATCTGGAGCATGATGGAAGGAGGGGTACGTGTGGAGAGAAGGGAGAAAAAGAAGGAGAGGGCAGGGAAAAGAGCGACAGAGTTAGCAGCAAGAAAAGAGAGAATAAAGGCAGAGAGATGAGAGGGAGGACTGCAGAGAGACCAAACTGTTATTTAAACCAGGCGGCCACGAAAACATCACAATAAATAACTCGGCTGTTTAGTCTCCACCTCGGATGCTGGGGGAGCAACGGAGCGCAGCGCACGACTAAGAGGGAGGGAGGCGGGGAGGGGGAGCGATTAAAGGGACTGGGGAGGGGAGAAGTGGTGGAAGGAGGGAAGAAGGGATGGAAAAGGAGATAAAACACATTACAAGATCGCTCTCTGTTGTCAGGCTCAAAGGAGTATCCAGGATCGTCTCTCCTCTCGACTAATGAAAGGAGCAGCTTCACAGTCAAGTACCAGGACGCATGCCTACTTGCAAACACACGCAGACACATGCACAAATGTGCACACACTTGCACTTGTAGCCTTTTTAAAAAATACAATAAAAAATAAAACATAAACACATTTAGCTCGCATTCACATGACAGATACGATTTTTTTCAGTTGTTTTGCATCACAAGGCCTGTGCACGTTCAGCTCTAACTTACACCTTCCCCTTCACACTTGCATACACAGATACACATGTGCACAGAAGCCCTTTCGTCGTCCTCAGCAGAAAGAGTGGCACAGCGAGGGCCCCTTTGACTGCACAGAGCGCCGCCTCACCAGCCAAGGCCGTTGATGAGAGGAAAATAGTGCTAATGCAGCAAGGAAGCTGTTCTTTCCCAATTAAGCCAATAAAACACATGCTTCCCTCTCTCCTATAACTGCCTAATAAGCCATAAACACAGCTGTACATTTATAATTCTAGCTAGTACATTAAAAAAAGCACTTCCCATGTGAGCAGGGGTGAGGTGTGTGTGAAGAGAGTGAAAGCGCTGGTGATTGCAGCGGCCATGGAGAGAAATAGCTTTTTCTACTAAAAGAAATATTTAGTACCTCGCTGAATTAATGTGAAGGAGCAGGAGGTGGTGGGAGAGAAGAGGGAGGAGGGAAGATGGGGGTTCTTACTTCTACAATACTCCATTTTAACTGAGTGTCCCGCCTTGTTAGAGCATACTGGAAGCATAAGGTGATACCCACTCCCTCACTGTGACATGCACTAATCTTGTTGGACATCAGAAACTGGTGGGTTTAATTCTTGTCGAGTTGGACATTTGTGTTCTCAGTGCACCTCTGTTGGGTAATGTCTAGAAACGTTGAGCTTTAGGCTTTAGTAAGGTGTTCTGTCAGAACAACCTCTATGACTTGACATTCTCTTCACAAGTCTTTGGTGGAGGGTAAAATATTCTGTCAAAAGGGTGCAGGACTGAACCCTTGACTCCTTTATGCAGTAGGGGACATTTTGCTGACATGGTTTGGACCCACTTGTCCACTCAGTCAATCTGGAATAAAAACAGGATGGCAGCATCCTAATGAATAGGAAAAATTGGTTGTTGCCCTACTTTTTTCACATTTAATTCATTTCAATTTTCTTATATAGCACCAAATCACAACTAAGGTCACTTAAAGGAGCTTTGTATTATAAGGTAAATAGCCTACAATAACGCAGAGAAAACTCCACAATGCTTATTGCTGGAGGTTTTGCTGGAAGAAACTAGTGGTCTTGTGAGGGAGAAAGAACAAAAGACACACTGTGGAAGAGATGATAATAATTAATGATTAAATGAAACATTGTGCATAAACACAGTGTGAAAAGAGGTGAGGGATGAAGAAACACTATGCATCATGGGAAACCCAGCTTAGGCCTATTGCAGAAAAACTAAGGGAGGGTTCAGAATCAGCTGATTGCGGTCTGATTATTCAAGATCTTGTATGTGAGAAGAAGGACTTTAAATTAAATGTGCTCTTTCTTTCTAGTCCTGCTCTCGCTGGATCAGCTGAAGGCTTGTCAGTGAGCTTTTAGGACAACCTGGCGGACGGACAGACGACAGTCCTGCACAATTTGCAGACAACATTGGTCTGAGTACGGTCCAAAAAAATCCGAAAAACTGCCATACTGGTGAGCTGTCCTTTCCTTTTTTATTCACAATTTCTTCGCTCGCTGCTGCGCTCATATTCCACTTTTAGAATAGAATAGAATAGAATAGAATAGAATAGAATAGCCTTTATTGTCATTATACAGCTGTTAAATGAAATGCGTCTCACATCAGGCCGGTTCAAGAAAGTTACACAAACAAGAGCGCGTGCACGAGATAACGAGGTAGCGCCACCAAGTTTGATACTGCTCCATGATTGGCTATTAGCGTGTCACTCCATACGTTGCTAGGCACCAGAGGACCATCCAACCAATCTTGCTTCACAAGCGGGTGGATTTAAAGCGGAATCTTTGTTCTGGTTTATTCCAATGAAAAAATATATATATCGAACGTTCTATTGAGCGCATTTTCTATTGATGTTGATTACGTGTCTATCGCGATACATATCATTATTGTTTTATCGCCCAGCCCTATACTGGAGGCCAAGGTAATGCCATCCAGAGTATGTATCTGTTTAGACAAGTACAATAACTTAAACTAAATTTAGAAGCAGGAAATTAAAGGTTATCCAGGTCCTTAAATGTATGTCTTTAAGACATTCCTGCAGTTTAACTAATTGCTGTGTGTCATATGGCTTTATGAATAGATAAAGCTGGGTATCATCTGCATAGCAATGAAAATGTACATTACATGTGTAAAAGAATGGACCGCTCTCAAGAGCTCAATGAAGTCCAGCATGGTACTGTGATGGGATTCCACCCATGCAACAAGTCCAGTCCTGAAATTTCTTTGCTACTATATATACCACAGTCAACTGCTACTGGTCTTGTAAACAGTGGGAAGCACAGTAACTTAGTCATGAAGTGGTAAGCCACGTAAAATTAGAGTGGGGTTAGCAGTGGAGGCTGAGGCACATAGTTACTATAGACCAGTTACTATAGGCCTCCAAATGTCACGTGGCCTTCAGAGAGTGCACAGTGCACAGAGAGCTTCATAGAAAGAGTTTCTCTAGCTGAGCAGCTGCATCCAAGCCTTACATCACCAAGTGCAATGCAAAGCATCGGATGCAGTGGTGTAAAGCATGCCACCACTGTACTGTGGAGACAATCTGATGGATGAGTCTGGGTTTGGTGGTTGCCAAAAGAACGATACTTGTCTGACTGCATTGTGCCAAGTTCAAAGTTTGGTGGCCTCAACTTGAATGGATGAATTAGAGCAGAGACTGATCCAGGCCCTCTCGTCCAACATCAGAGTCTGACCTCTCAAATGCACTTCTGGAAGAATGGTCAAAATTCCCATAAAATTCTCATAAAACACTCCTAAACTTTGTGGAAAGCATTCCCAGAAGAGCCGAAGCTGCTATAGCTGTAAAGGGTTGGCTAACATCATATAAAACCCTATGGATGTCAGTCAAGTTCAAATGTGTGTGCAGGCACACAAGGGATTACTTTTGGAAATCATCAAAGACAGCAGCTAAGTGTGAGTTTTCCCCATCTTCGACGAAATCCTTTCAAAGGCAGGTTTATAGCACATGACCACAATAATTTGGGTTGTGTCACAGTCTCTAACCACTGTTTTCCCTAGTGTGACTGCAGCATCACCTTTAGCTTAGCATGAGACACGTTCATCTTGGCAGGAGTATTCTAGTATGACGATTCCCACATTCTTTGTGTACAGGGGGGTCAGTGAGAGGTTTTTCAGGACGAAAATGACTGGTATCATGTTCTGACCTTCACAGTCACCAGATCTCAACCCAATCAAGCAATGCTCAATGCTCTGCTTAATGTCAGTTACTCCTTTATGTGTGTATATATATAATATATACCATATGCTGACATGCTGGAGGAGCAGTAAGAAGAAAAGGAGGAGAATATTTTTCCAGGTCCAAACATTTGACCAAGTTTGTTCGACTGGCAAAATGACATGAAACAGCAGCTCTGTGGTTGAAATGCATTTGTTCTGATGAGCACCATGGGGTGGCATAACAATTTATTGTACCATATCAGCACCATGTGCAAAAATCACACCCCTGTCAAGCTGTGGCAAAAATTGTGGATGAATAATAACATCCATAGGATACCAATGTGCACCATACACCTGCATTCCACACTATGCATCAGTATTGAACTGTATTTAGTTAAAATGACCATATAAAGAATTGGATATCTTTATATGTAGTGTGTGGGGAGTGTAAGAATAAAGATGGAAACAAGTTGACAATTTGGAGGTGGAGGTAGAGGAAGAGCGAAGCAAATCACTGGTAGGAAAGGAGGCGAATAAGAGCTGGTGAACAAAGGGAGGAAAATGAAGAAAGAGGGAGAATTTAAACAGTAGAAGTAGAAGTCGAGGGCTGTAGATGAAACTAGATGGAATAAGAGTTTTTTACTCATTATTAGGAGCCAAACGCAGTGAAGAGCAGTGAGGATTAACAGGGTGATAAGGAAGGAGGAGAACCTCACTTCTGATATATTTCATGTGAGCTCAGCTGCTTCCTGGATTGTTTTATTTTTTTTTGCCTCTTCACTGGGCTGGCTCTACGTTTCCCCTCCTGGGCAAGTAGAGTCATAAACACAGCATGGGATCACTGTAAACCAGTTCCTAAAAAACACATTTGCACTTTACTGTGCAGGAGCTCGGCTCTGGTGGGAGACAAACTGTGAGGAGGGGATGAAATTGGCAGATTCTGTACATTTAATCTCTCTGAAATGAACAAATATAAGTTAGTGCTGACATAAGCAGCTGTTTTTTAACAGCTTTCTGTGCACTTTAACATTTTTACAAATTAATTCTGATGAATTCTTTCAGATTATTTTGGAGTTTTTCTACTGGTTTAATCTCTGCTTTTCTCTCTTTCACGTGTTTCATTTTGCTCTTAAGGTTCTGTGTGGACTGAAGCAGGCCGGTCTATTTCACGTACGACTGGTCTGATTTGGCAGCTCATGATGCAACTCTGCAGGATTTGAAATGTTACACTGATTGTCTCACGGAGCCAGGTTGTTATTTCAACAACATATGACTAATGTTTTTGATAAAAAGCTATGGGAATGATAAGCTTCTCATAGAGTTTTAATAGTGGCATGCTTTATAATCCAACAACATAATCATCTGCTTCCAGTCCATCATATTGATGTACTATCCTAGTGTACATCTGATTTCTGTTCGGTGCTGTGTTCCGTCAGACTTTACCGCGGTACTGAAGTGTAATCAAGCTTCTCTGTGGCATCATTAAAGTTTAATTTCATCTCAGAGAGGGAGAGATTCCAGCCTTTGCTCTTCAGCGTTCTGAGTGTCTCACTTAAGTGGTCAAAAAACTGCATATTTCACAGAACCGAGTGCTGTCATCGACGTGGGTAAACGGTAAATACAAGAGTATTCGATAGGCTATACTGTACTTACACACACACATGCGCGCGTGCACACATACACACACCGAGGGTGGAATGTGGTAGAATGCAGACCTGTGTGTGTATGTGTGTATATGTGTGTGTCTTTCCTGCTATTGTCAGGCGGAGATTGATACCGCCTCTTGTTACTGACAGACGATTGTCGAAGCTTCCTGAAATAATTATAAAAGGCAACAACAGTAACTCACACACCCTGTTAATCCGCCTGTCTGTCTGTCTGTCTGTCTGTCTGTCTGTCTGTCTGTCTGTAATGTACTGTATCACTCTGCCAACAGGCCTGTCTGTCTCCTTGTCTACAATAAATCCAAAATTTAATGCATGTTGAGCTGATTCAAACCTGAATAAACAGAGGACAGTGGAGAGAAGGGCTCAAAGGCAAAACGAGAAACGGTGAAAAGATGCAAACCATCACCTCCTATTGTCTGAGGGTCCTGGAGATCAGGAAATGTCATGTCACATTTCCACACACAGAGACATAAAAGCTTTAGGTGTAATCAGTCATCTTGGTAAGAAATACCCCGTCAGGCATTTGGTCTCGGCAAATGTGTCTGTGTGTGAAACAGTATCCATGTCCTGAATGTTCTGCACAGGAAGTGGCAGCAATCCACTTCCTGTTCAGCTGGAAATCTCATCTGCAGGGCGAGCTGCCCAGGGTGTTACCACACATAAAGGCACACACGCACCGGGGCTCAAATATATGGAAGAACAACGCAAACAAACAGGCATCCACAGCACAGACCAACACCCAGTCTATTTCAGTTTGTCATGTATTGTCACCTGAGCCTACAGTAAATACAAACTCTTTGTTCTCAGCCCAGCGCTGCTTAGGGGGCTTTTTCTTTGTATGTGCAGTGTGTGTGTGTGTGTGTCTGTGTGTGTGTGTCTGTGTCTGTGTGTACGCGTGCTCACGTGCGTGTGTGGGTGCTCTTCTCATAAGCCAACAGCACTAATAATAAATGGTATTTGTAGTCATGGTAGGAATAACTATGAGGTATGAGGTAACAATTCAAAGGCATCTGAGTATGAATCACACTCTTGAATGTTCACATTTTCACTGTTTAACTTTTTTTTTTAAGGAACATGGAATTATGACAAGATTTTAATGATGGACTTCAGCATGTTGGAGTACAAGAGCCCAGTCACACCCTGAAAAGCTCCATTTGCTTGGGACAAAGTGGATTCCCCAGACAGCCGGTGAGTGGTTTCTTGAGGTTGCTGTGAAACTGGATGCTAAGAGGTGTAGTGCACTGCACTAAAAGACTGATGGCAGTTTGCAAGGTTTGACTCATGTTGGTTTCAGCAATAAGACAGAACTTTTACTTTGAAATATTCTGCAAACATGTAGCTCATTTTCAAGTTTCGCTACCACCCAGTGAGGCCTGTGTGACCGAGGCCTACATCACAATCAGACAACTACACAAACGGGATCTCAGTCTAACAGCTCTATTAAAAACACTCATCTGGAGACGACGGTGAGAGTAACGCCACTTGTCGGCTGCACATTAACCTGCATGCATGTACTGTCAAAAGTATAATTTTTTTTCCCCTGCAAAATCAACTAAATGGTTATAATATGCACTTTGATAGCAGCCTTAAATGTAAGGTTTTATAATATCACCTAAATAAAAAGTGCAAATAAAAACAGCGATGCCAAAAAATATGAAAATAAAGGTCAAGACACAAGTTTCTGAGTTTTCCTGTGAGACTAATTAAAGTAAAAGCTGCCAAAAACGAACAGTTTGTAAACAGACTAAATTAGTATAATGAAGAGATAATGATATAGAGTAATGTTTCTGAGCCATAATGTTGAGGTAAGTGCCACTAAAAGAGGAACGAAGGCTAATGCAAGCAGCATTGTTGATATTATTTACCTCCTGTAATCAGTCTGACTGACATTTAGATTGCGCAAACTTCAGTTTACATTAAAATAAACTTTCGTTAAAAACGTGAGAAAGCTGTGGCTGTTACGACGATGTGAACACAGCATCGTGCCGCAAAATTTAATCCAAGAGTAGTGCACTTGAGCTTTATTCTAACCTGATTTCAAGCATTTACTCACTTGCACAAACCTTTTATTTATGCTTTAAGTGGCCCTAAAACCTCATAAAGCCGCCGTGCTTAATGATGTCACTAACACATTTGAGCAGAATACACACCGCATGTAAATAAACAGCTACTGCATAAATGCAAGATGTTCAAAGACGAGAATTAGCATAAAATAAAACAAAGAAATTAAACTCTCCTCAACATTTGTGTGCGACTGCTTGTTCGCTGAAGCAAACAGACTGATTTAACTAGTAAATAAAGTCACAACACTCCGGCTGCATCTCTTGAGGCTCAACCTTAACCCTGGAGAGTGTTGCATAACAGCAACAAACTTGACAGATAAAACACAGGCTGTTAGCACCCCCCCAACCCAAACCCCCTCTCCCCAGTGTTTGACTAGACAGCAGTATCCAAACACAGGGACTCCTCACTACACTGACTTTACAAGGACTAATTACCGGCTGGCACTGAGTGTAGACAGATGGTGGAGAGAGAGAGCGAGGTGGAGAAGGAGCACACAGGGAGGCAGGGAGAAGATATATTTTGTCGCTCAAGTGTATACGTGAGTGTGTGTGTGTGTGTGTTGGTGTACATAAGCTAATTTGTGTCAATAATTATCATCCACCCTGCAGCAGACAAAAGGACTGCCTAAACATTACCAGCCGATGTCTGATGCCAGCGCTATTTGTCTTCTGCAACAATGTTAAAACACCAACTACTCCTTTGTTGTTTCGTTCATGTCTTAGAAATGAAATAAAGCTCAATTATACACGATTTTCTCCAAAAAAAGAAACAAAGCACATGGACATTTTTCCCCCCACATCAGAAAACGGCACATCAGGTAATACCCTTTGAAATGTATGGCTATAAATGATGTTCTCTAATTTGCCTCCTGTGTTATTAAAGGTGCTTGAATCAATATTTTACAATACTGCACCAAATGACTACGTGCAGTGCCGTGGCTAGATGAGAAAAGGGAAAACTATCACAGCCCAGTGCAGTTTACTTCAGCTCTTTTAGCTCATTTGTCTGGATTCATGGCCTACCATTTCCCTGGCACCAAATAATAAACAGATTAGCAGACCAGCAAAGTTTGCAAGGGGTTGGTGAATGTGGTGAAAGGCCAGATATCTCCATCAGGTGTTGGTGGTGAGCAAGCTGAGTCACAAGTAGAGTGAAATACAGTCATATGCAAATTCATTTAAATTTAAACTGATGATATATTGATGTTAGCGCATTGTTTTAGGTTGACAGGCCGTCTCAAAAAGCTCAGCAATAAAGACAGAAAACATTAGATCAGTGGTTCTCAAACTTTTTCCACACACCCCACTTCACCAGGTGAAATCTTTCCCCACCCTACGCGAATCCCCCTCGGTTGCCAAGCGGCAGCACAACAAATTCCGCTAGTCGCTGTGCTAACGTACATGCTAACGTTTCCTTGTTCCACCTTGAGAATTAATCCGATGTTCAACATTTGTTCGCTGTGACTTTTATCCCAATTCGTGCCCCAACTGTCATGACACTGACACATTTTGAGAAACACTGCATTAGTTCAAGAAAAAAAACCCATAGGCAGTATATTTAAGCTTTTTTATTATTATTTTTATTATTTTAATGGAATAACTAGACAACAGCGAAGCAGTTTTAGTGCTAAATGCAAACCTAGAAAACAGACTGTACTGTAAGTAGAAACTTTTTCCTTATCAAGGGTTTGGAGTTTTCCCCCAGCATTCTGATGCAGACTGGAAACGCTGTTTCAGGAACAGCGGCATTCGTTGTTCCCGGAGGCAGTAAGATATGTTGATCCTTTCTGACCACACAACCAAAGAATACATACTAAGAGTGGATGGTGTCCAAACCTTTGAGTGAAACTGTGTTTTATGAATGAAAAATGCTTATGAAAAAAAAATCTGTGGGTAGGCTGCTTGGTGTCTATTGATAAAAGTGAATAAGTGGTTCTCTTATGGGCAGCATGGTAGTGCAGTGGTTAGCACTGATGCCTTCAGGCTCTGAACATGCTCATTGGCTGGGTCTTTTCTGTTTAGTTTGCATGTTTTCCTGTGCCTGCTTGGATTTTCCATGGGTGATCCAGTTTCCTCCCACAGTCCAAAGACTTCCCTGTTAAGTTAATTCATTATTCTAAATTAGCTCTATGTGTGAACGTAAGTTTCAGTGGTCTTTCTGTTTCTCTGTGAAGGACTGGCAACCAGCCCAGGGTGTATCCTGTCTCTCAGTCACGCAGGCTTAGAGACCACTTGGCAACCCCCTGGCAACCAGCAGTCACTAGGGAAAAATATGTATTTCCCAACAGGTTGCAAGTGATTGCTGCCAGTGAAATCAGTCACAGAGTGGTATATGGGGCTGCATCGAAACCTCTTGCAAACCTCCCCACAGTCTCTTGCATTGTTGGTTTCATTTCACCAAATGGAGTTTCATGACCATTTGGTGGCTAGTTAGCGAGTTTCTGCAGACAAGTCAGCATCTTCAATGCAAACTGTGGGTGCTTGTACCCAAAGCAATCACAAGGAGTCTTTTGGTGCAGCACCCTCTTAGCAACCAATTTCACCGAGCAACTGCCAGCAACCTCCACGAACAAGCTGTCAACCAGCTGGAAAATACACATTGGGTGAAATATTTAAGAGGATGGATGGATGGATGGATGGATGGATGGATGGATGGATGGATGGATGGATGGATGGATGGCTTTTCACTCTCTCCTTTTTAGATTAAACATGGAATCTAAACATGTTTTATTTCATTAAACATGTTGGTTCACCATCGCAATGTCAGTGTTCACTTAAACAGAGCAAATATCGAATGCTGCTTCTGAAAAAAAAAACAAACCCAAAACTTAAGTTCACTTTTCCTGTATCTAAATGTGACAAAGAGTCTCTCTAGAACAAAAAAAAAATTTAATCTGTGTTCTGTTTTCAGCCTCTGGTGCCCTCCTTTAGTCTAAACCTCTGCTGTAGTTGAGTTATTTCTCTTACTCTCTGTGCACTTTGCACTTCTTTCCTCCCCCAGAACTCTTAATTCAAGTCATTGCATTTTTCAGCCTGACTCCCCTACTCCACCCCCAGTTACTCCTTCTCTGCATCCCCCTCATTGCTCTCTCCTTGCACCCCTCTCGTTAGCCGGGTATAAATCTCCAGAACCAACCCGGTAATTTAACCAATTAGCATCTCAGATATGAAGGTGGCATCTAAATTACGACGGTGGAGAATAGTGATGCATGTGGCCCTGGCTGGTGGATTTACAACCCCTCGTTACATATTCAGCCAGCATAAATCAAGTGTTCCCCACTGACACACGGCCTTATGGGTAGGCACGGGCCGAGGTGGAGGGAACAGTCCCAGGGATGCGAGTTAGTTAATCATGTGGAAATAAGAAGCATAACCTAGATTCACAGACACACACACACACACACACCAATAAAACACATAGCGAAACATTCCTGAATACACACACACACACACACACACACACTTGCAAAAACAATACATTATATAAACAAACACAAACAAAACAAAGTAATCACAAAATTAAAAACAATGCAACACTGAATCTAAGCACAGATGTTTTGTTTTAGGCACCTCCCTCACCTTCCCTCTCTTCCTCTAGCTCTTGCCAACACACACACACATGCACGCACACACACACACACGCTCCTGTGTAAATGAGTGTTTCCGTGTGTTGATGGGCAAGACAAAGAGCCCATGCAGTAACCACTGTGTGTGTGTGTGTGTAAAAGCTTGTGTGCCTCTGTTGTTATCTCAGCACATGGTTTCAGCAGCAGCGCGGGGCGTCTGGTCCTCACAGCGGCGGTGGCGACAGCGAGTGACTGATAACTGTAGTAAAAGTGTAGTAAACAGTCTGAGTGATGGCGGCTGTCGGCGGGGCCAATTGAGCGTGTGACATCAGCCGTGACACATCAGTGGAGAAGCACAACGGTAATGACAGCATCGCCACGCAGTGCGCTCAGGCTATCTGTTACTGCTTAACAGCCGCCACACACACACACACACATAATAAACATATAGTCACTGATGAGGATAAATCTGACTTTTAGCTGCTCAGAACCTGCAGTTGTTCTGAAACACACTGCTTCTGAGTCATGAAAGAGAATTCATGTTTTTCCTGTGTGTGGGGGGGGGAGGTTAGAGGTAACTCAAAGCAGGGGAATCTTAGGTTTGGGTGTAGTTAGAGGGTGAAAGGTCATGTGCTTGAGTCCCTGGAGAAAGACAAGAAATACCGCTGCTCCCACTCTGAGCATCATTATAACCCCCCAACACACACACACACACACTATATTGACAACCATATATATCTATGTGTATATACGTAGTCTTATAATGAGGTGGTCACCTTCTAAACCTTCTGAAAGCGAATCCCCTGATGCCTCTCTCTCACACTCACCTCCCATGAGACCCACTGATTGCAGGGGACTCATAATTAGACACAAGGACACAGATATGAGAAATACAGACTCATACGGCACTGGATGAAGAATGTGGTCACAGTCAGACAACAATTAATGCCAAAAGTTATAATACAGTGTCCTGTGCTTGTTTGGAAAAGCATCTGCTAAGCACCATGTAAAGGGAAACATGATGCTTGTTTTTGGTGCACTTCATTTGAAGTCAGAATTTCTGAGTTTCCAGTCAAAATTTTCAACTAGAAGATGAAGTCAAGTTGGGGCAGTCCCAACTTTAACCCTGTTAACAATCCAAGATGGCAGCAGTGCACATTAGTAAAACTGTAACACTAAGAATCTGTACTGCCACTTTTGTGTATTTGCAAATGTCTAAATAAGCCATACGCAGAGCACTGACCAGGCTCTGTCGATGCTTTTAAGCTGAAAAGAAAAAAAATCATTGCCCTGCATTGCTAGTAATGTTTGAATGGTTCATAGCAAATCCTTTTTATCCTTCCTTTTTCCAGTTTTCCACTGGAGCAGGCTCATGTCAGGAATTGTATCACTCCCAGCTTCATGGCTGTTCTTTTCATTGTGTTGTCATTTAGAACACAATCTAACAAACTATTGACCTTTGACTTTTTTGACTAGTTACAAAATGTTGCATTAATACCTAATGGCTCAGCCACTCGAGTCCAGACAAGACTAAAACCTCCTTGACCTCAGAAAGTCAGTGGTTTCCTGGCTATTTTGCACTCAGCGACCAATTGCAAGGAGTTGCAGAAGCCACTTTTAAGTGCGATCTGATTGCACAGGTCAGCTGTGCAACCTGTCTCCAACCAATTGCAGTCTGACTGAGACTGACTGCAATCACTCACTCAAACAGCGAAGGTTTGAAAATAATTGGCCCCCAGTTTATGAACACAGACAGATTGTCAACACGTAGCGATCGATCTGAGTCTGCTGATGAGTCCAACTGTGATACGTTTCTTGCAATAGGAGACGCGACTCAGCTGGTTGTCAGCTGGCTGTATTCTGGTTATATTCCTGTATAAAAGCAAGGTTGCTGAGCGCCTGCAATGCAAATTTATTGCACATGATCACAATAATATTTTTTGCGCCACGGACTCCAACCACTACATTACCTAGTGCCACTGTAGCCTTAAGCAACCATTTCAAAAGCAATGAGACTACAAGTCCATTGCATACAGTTGCAATAATATTGGTTGTGATGTGGTCTCCCTAGTGTGGCTGTAGCATAGGAGATTTAAGATGAGCTGACATCACTCAGGCTTTCAGTTATTATGGTAAACTTCTGTAAAAAGAAAGTGCAGCAAGAACTGTCGGTGGTGAGGTTTGTGGATAAGAATTAGTGGTGACTGCTGCCTGCCAAGAAATGTTACATGTTGCCAGTCGAAAGTGCTTCTAGGAGGATCTTGTTTCTATAAGAGCCCTGCAAACTTGGCTTTAATTTTACAGAAAACGTGAGGAACACATCAGAACTAGCCTGGAAGACAATGAGCCATTCATTAGCGCTCTCCTAACATCTCCTGATCCAGGACTATAGAGTTGATAATGGTTATTTACTCTAGAACCACATGGGAGATGTCAAACTAGTGAATTATCAGCAGGTAATTATGAGTTCATAATTATACATAAACTGGTTCCTTCATGAGTTTACGGTGGCCCTGAGAGGTCAAACACACAGCAACCAGCAGAAAAAATGCTGCAAAAGTGCACAAAACACAATGGTTGTTAAGTAAAATGCAATGGAACTAAACATATACCAAACAATTAAAACCAAAATGGAAGTTAAATAAAACACAAACGAAGAAGAACCGTTGCTGCACTGCCATAAATTGTAGTGGCTGCTGTGTAAGTTACTGTTGTTGTGCAAGGTATGATGATCACAGTTACCCAGTAATGTGAACATAAAGTAATCTGAGTAGCCAAGAATATAGTGCTTCACTACACAAGTACAAGTAAATAAGTACTACAGTGAAACATAGTAATTACTCTGTAGTCCTTTAGGAATATTGTAACATTACCATCTATGTCTGTGTGACCTCAAAAAAGCAAGATTGTTTTTATTATTAATTAAATAATTTATCTTCATTTTACAGTCAGAACATTAATATATTTACATTTATATATTACAGATATAACAGTGTCATGACAGAGTTATATAGCAGAGGATTCCCATAATAGCAGGTGATTTCAGTAAATAAAATTACCGTGGTGCTAAACATAAAAAAACAAGAACTGGATCCATCATTAAAACAATGTACCATCTTTATCTAAATTATAGAAATTATTGGGACATAAATTCATCCAGGTACGTTAATATGACTCGGTGCTTAAATGGGTTTTTTTCTGTCTGTCAACACAAGGAACAAATGCACTAAGTTTCCGTCACCTTTTGGCTTTGGGGGCAGTTTCTCATAAAAGCCAGCATTATAAATACTCCGAGAAGACCAGTTATGTTTATGCCAGATGTACAGGTCACAGAGAAGAAATGCAGATTGAGAGAAAAACCGTCTTTCATTTTAAATAAACAGCCAGATGATAGAGGCGGATTTGAGAGTCGAGCTTGCAAACACCTACGCAACGTGACCCGAGTTCAAGTGTTTCTATCTCTCTTCCTCTCGCTCCGAGAAAGATACAGAGGGAGAGAGAGAAGGAGGGAGAGAGCAGCATTTAACCTCAGAGGGTCAGACCAAAAAAAAAAAAAAAAAAAAAAAAAACCAAAAAACCCCCAAACAAAAATTCCCACACCTCACCCCACCCCCCCCCACC